>QJPP01002528.1:0-147353 GCA_003996215.1 Jaltomata sinuosa | reverse complement strand
TCCTTCTAGGCTGGTTATGCTTGCTGAGTGGCTGTGGGCCTGTGCAGGGTCGGTAGGTTGATTGTAAGCTGTTGGGCAGCTATTGTTGTGTGTGAGCATATCATTTCCATGCATATAAAGAGGTTTTATCGATGTTTTACCGTGGTTTTGGCTTTGGGCCTACTGACACTGTTTTCTAAACCTTGCATGGCCCGGGGGCCGTTTTTGATGGAAATGATTTGGAAATGGTTGATTTCACTTGTGGTTTAAAATCATCAGTTTTACTATTATCACTAGACTCGGCAGGGCCGGAGTACTAGATGAGTTTTCTTGCTACTTGAGATGATTTTTAGCTTCGGTTGGACCGAGCACATGAGATGACTTTTTACTGTTTAGACCCGGCGACGCCCGGGCACCCTTGGAGGGGTTTTTCAGATATTTGCCTACTATTTTTAGTCCTGGACAGGGTCTGGGCATGCATATTCGAGACTGGTTCTATATCTTGATATTGAGACTGGGACTCTATCTTGATACGTGATTCTGATACTGAGTTTTGGTATGGGGTCGAGGACTCCATGGACAGCTTGCCTACTCCGGCCAGGAGCGTCACGAGCTGCGTGTGGCCGGAAGAGGCGCGAATAAAGCGGGGGAAGTAGAGGTATACCCATCGGGGCGCAGAGACGCTTCCATGGATAACCGTATCTTGCTCGGCCGGATCGCGCCGGAGGAGGTACATACAGAGATACATAATGGCACTTGAGATTCTTCATACGCATCATATCATTCATGGTTCGACGTTCCACCCCTTTGTTTGCTGTTATGCCTGATCAAAATGTACCTCCGGTAGTATGACTGCATGGGCGCCGGGCAGGGTATTGGTTCTTCACCTTGTTTGTTTGTTCCTTCCGTGTCTGTAGCTGGGCGGCTCGCAACGGACTAGATACGGTGAGACTATTTGCTTTTTACTATAGAATGATTCTCTATACTATGCGATAAGTATGAGATTGTACTGGTTAGGACGGTGTTAGTTTCTGGATTTGAGGTTGATATGATTAGTTGAAGTATTGATTCATGTCTTGAGCATTCGCTATTATTACTCTTTCTCTCTTCTTCTTACCAAGACTTGAGGTTACCGGTATATCTACGCGTCCGTCCATTTCCGTAAACTCTATTTTGTTATCAGCAGTGTTGCACACGGATTCCACGGTCGTCGTTTGTTTCTTACCAACCTTGTTACTTACCCCTGTGCCTTTTGGTGTGTATATCTGCTTCACTAGCCTCACATGTGGTTTCTGTCGATTTTCCCTCTGGGCTAGTTCCTCGTGTACCTTTTCGATCTGATTTCTGTGACTGCTTGCTTCTACTCGTCTATTATGCCGCCTTTATCTTATATGTGCCCAGTCGGCCTATGATACCTACTGGGTACCTTATGCTTCGCATTTGGTGCTCACCCCTACCCCCTGCATCTTTGGGTGCAGATCCTAGCGTGGGCCATCGCCGCTAGATCGTGTGATTCGTGCTTGGAGATCTGTTGGAGACTACTTCAGGCTGAAGGTGGGCTCTTGGCGATCGGAGCTTAGCTTTAGTTTATCTTTTGCTTCATGTACTCTATTACCATTCAGAGACATCTGTATATATAGTTTTGGTTTATTTGCACTCCATGTATGTAGTTTGGCTCTGTACTATGATACCAGGTCTGGGGTTTGGTTTAGTTTTCGCATATTGTATATAATTTATATCCCTGTTATCTTTTTTATTTGTCTTGTTCCCTTATCTGCTAGATAGTAGCCCATTACTAACTGTCCTGAGCCACGGGAATTGGTTCACCTACCGGGAGTTGTAGGTGCCATCATGACCGAGAAATCGGGTCATGACAATAGCGGTCTGTCAACCACTATAACGGTTGGCAGCAGTTTTGAAATAGGGGGAAAATGGATTTCACCCCTCATTCTCCCCATATTCCTTTCGAAAATACCACTTTCTCTCCAGATCACCCCGCTCCCGACGTCAAAATTTCTAGGTAAGACTCATTTCTACTTGTTTCCTTACTTCCTTGCACGAATTCAGACATGATTTTGGTAGAGAATGAGGGTTTGGGGCATACATTGTAGTGGGTTTTGAACTTGAACCTTAGGTTGGATTTTTGTTGGATTCTTGGAGCATGGATGTTCCCCTTACGTTTACAATGCCTCCCAGGCATTATGGGCATAAGGATTATACTATTTTTGGCCAAAAATGGGCCGAAAATGGGCCGAAAATGGGGTGGGAGGTGAAGGGTTTTTCTTGAACAAAAGTTGTGATTTGGACGGAATTTAGGGGTTATAATGCCCAAATTTTTGTAGAAAATAGTAATAGAATGTTTTAGGAGCACTGATCTGAACTTGGATTGTCAAAAATGGAATTTTGGGTCAAGGGGCGCCATTGTTGCACCCCTTGAAGCTTCGGGGATGATGAATACCGCTATAGTAGTTGGACTCCGCTATTACGATTCTGTTACGGTGGATATTTTTCCACTATGGCGGATGATCTCCACTATAGTGGAAGGCTGCGAACCAGTAGCTTCCCAAGATAACACTTAGAAAAAAATTCCCCCCTTTTCTAAACCCCTTATGCCTTATTGAGTTCTAATCCGATTTTCTCGCTACATTACAGGTTATACTTCCAATGGCTGGAGGACAACCATTGCCCGTGTATTCCTACTAGTGTTTCCCTGACGAAGCTAGCCGGGGAAGGTTCCTGGATTACCAGAGACTGGGCATTTGTTACGAGAGAGGGTGCAAGCTGACAGGGGTGGACGGAAAAGCAGCCGCCTTCCACCGCAAGGTTAGAGAGTTGGGTTGGGATTCCTTGTTGGTAGCTCCTCCTCCCGCACAGACAGGCTGAGTGCGAGAGTTTTATGCCATTCTTCCTACAGTTCGTTAGGATGAGCCCAAACCCACTCAAAATGATCACATTTTGCAAATGTGGCTAGATTTTAAACTCACCTTATAACTCCCTCACCAGACCCTTTGTTTTGGGCTCATAAACACCTGACTCGCCTCAGCCCACTCCAACGCCCTCACCAGCCAACTTCTATTTCCCTCAATTGCCTGCTCCGACCCGGCCCAAACCCAACTCTCACACCCTATATTCTTCTTTCTCATTTCTCCTTCACAATAGAATACCCAAACGACCCCTTTTGTTCTTTATCTTCTTCTCACTCTAACAACAACAGCAAACCCTAAGCGTTGCATACCCTCTCACTCTCTCATGCGTTCCCCATAAAGAGAACGTTGTATGAGCAATACACCTCGTACAATACCTCAGCTCACCTAGTACACCTCTTAACTCTCTCTCTCTTCATCATCTTTCACAAACGACAAAAAACCAGTACAAACCCTAACGTTCACAGCAAAACGATGCTCAACGACGTTAAAATTTCCAAACTCCATCTAGTTCCCCATCGTCTCCGTCAAATCCACGTTGTCAAGATCGCAAAACTTCTAGAAAATCCCTAGGTGGTGATTTCTCCGTGAAATCAGCAAGGATTGGTACAATTTCGTACAAATCTCCTTGCTGGCCAAGGTATTCGAATTTTGAATTTCAAATTTCAAATTTCCACAAGGTTCTCACCCGAAAATGCCCGTCGTTTTTCCCCTCTTTTCAACCTAAAATTCCCCTATAAATACATATTGTTGTAAAGGGATGAGGGGGATGGCTTTTGGATCTGGAGTTTCTTTTCTGGAGAACCATTCTCTAGAACTCGGAAAAACCAAAAGTGTTAGAAAAATAAAAGCTCAAAAACTCCAGCAAAGTCATTGTGAATTCTGGTGGTAGAAGAAAGATCCCGTCAAGAAGCTCGTAGACCCCAGTCGCTGCTTACCAAAAGGTAAAATTTATGTTCAGTCTTCCCATTTCTCTTTTCTCTTTTCTTTTTTCTCTTTCACTTTGTTTGATATTTTAGAGATTATCATATTGGTTTTTAGGCTGGTGTTGTCGATTCGGTAATGAATGGAAGAGGTGAAGCGTGTTGCTATTAGTTTAGCCTTAAGATTTTTGTTTTGTCTTCTTTTTTCTTCCCTTGTCATCTTCTCAATTGCTTCCCTTATGTGTTCCTTGTGAATATCAAAATGTTGTTCGCCCTGTTGTTTGGCTCCTTCTGCTTTGTTGTGAAAACTTAGAAAAGAAACTCTAATGTCTGTTTCATTATTTCATGACCACCATGTGCCTATATTTTGTTCTGTGTTCATGAGAAGATTTCAAAGAATTGATTCATCAAGCCTAAGTCGGGTTGATATGTTTGTAATCTCGTTTGAGTTTGTTTGTTCTTAATTATTTTGGCAGTCATTCGTGTTTGGATCCCTTTAAAAGCAAAGTCAGTGATAATTTGGATAGGCTGATCATGTTGAAGTTCCATGTTTTCCTTGGGTCACTTGACTTAGCCTAAATCGATTTCGTTCATCTCCTCTTTTTCTCTCTTAGATACCATGTTTCATGTCGTAATTCTTTTCTTAAAGAGATGTGTATATTGGGTCAAGTTCCTATTTTGAGAACGTAACTTTGAGTCTGAATCTTTTTTTTATATGATGTCCAAACTGATTGCCTAGCTTGCTATTATGATGTGTGTAACTTCGATTAGGAGTGCTCAGAATCAATAAACACATTATGCATTTAGTAAAATATATGGATAACTGATGTACAGCCTCTCTGAATGAAGTTATGGTTTGACTTTGTTTTCTTGATATCACGTGAATCTCCTATCTTGTGAAGTTTCGTTAATGAATTTAGAATGTGTTGAAACTGCTAGGAGTTTAAGCATGTTAAAATAATTTCAGTCATGATGTCTACAAAAACCACAGAGCTTGCTAATAAAAAATCAGTTCCTCCCTCTTTGTGTCATTTAAAGTTTGGGTTGTTGAAGGCATGATCAATTCTAACAAGTCTACCCGCAGTCGTTCGGATATCGATTTTAATGAATGTTAACAGCTATCTCGCTTAGGTTATCCATTGGCATAATAGTCTAAGTCCCTTCTTTAAATTTGATCAAGTTTTGATAAGATGTCGAGCTTGCTGGAATTTGTTACATGCAAAGATCTTTTATCTCGAAAGTCACTACCGTTTATCTTTTCATTTTCTCCATGATCAGAATATGCTTTGCTTTGTTTTCTCCGAGTCTTGGAATGCTAAGTTTCAATTTGGAATCTGATTTGGTCATGTCTACGGCTTTCCTCAGTTTGTTTTCTGAGTTACAACCTAGATGAACATTTGAATTTGCAGAATCATATGGCATGTTACAACACAGTTTTGTTCTTTATGTTATTCATGATGTGACCTCATCTCTTTGATTCATCCCTGGTTTTGGATTCTAGTTTCATGTTATTAATTTTGCACATATTTTCCTAAGTCAAATAAGTTATTTTCAAACAAGTCTGGATAACCGCGAGTTAGCGGATACTCTTGGTGCCATAACACCCTTCCAAGAGTATTAATTTGAACCTCTTACCCTAAATCTTTAATTTTTAAAGTTATATCTGTTTTTGACTTTAAATATTTTCTTAAGTTTGTCTTAGTTTTACTTTTATAAAACTAAGTGGCGACTCTTCTTTAAAATTGAAAAAGCTTTGAAACTTTAACTAAATTTTTGAAAAGATTTTCAATTAAGTCATTTTTTCCCATAAAACAGAAATGGAGACTCTGATAGAGAGAATTCAACTAGGTTCTAACCTTATTGTTTGAAACTAACTTATTTGACTAACTATTCAGATTGTAATAATTAGTAACTTTATTGCTTTTCTTGTTCATTTTTCCGCAAAATATAATTGTTCATGACATCTTCCACCTTTCTTGGCAAAGCATTAGAATGCATTAGGGGTAAAAAGGTGATTATGCAAGTATTTGCGATCGTTCTTAACAAAACACACAATTTTCAAAATAGACGAGTGAAGTAGTTGACCCGCGGTTGGTTAACGGTCACTTGTTATTTTAGCCCTGGTTGTCCGCCCGGGTTCCCGGTCAATTTCAAAACCTATTCTAAAAACTCAGGATAGAGCGAAACCAAATCCCAAATTAGGCATTGACCTAAGTCCATTAGTAAGACCGCCTTGTGTTACAAAGGGCCCACGGCCTGAAAGAATAATCATCCCCTACGTGCTCAATTGAAGGAAGTGATGTCGAGTTGTACGAACCATTGTCCCTCAGGATTGGGATATATTTAGATAGTCTTTCATTTTTTGAAGATTGTCATCTGAAAGGCGTTCGGAATTTGCAAGAAGTTCGAGAACAAAGGACCAACCACGGCGACTTAGTTTAGGATTGTACCCCTGCGTGGGACTGATTTTGATGTATATTTCTTTTCCCGCAATTTTGTACCCTTATTTTATTTAATTATTATGTATAAATATATTTTGGGGCAATGGAACGTTTATAAATGACATACACATCCTTCAATTTTTTAGGCCTACCTTTGGCATAAAAAGGTCACATATACGTATAGGACGCACTATGAACTATTATGTGATATAACTGTCTTACATGCTTATGTGTGTTGCTCAAATCAAAGGTGAATTGATCCGCTCCTATATTTTTAAACCCATAAGCAGATTATAAGTCCACCGTAAAATCCGATCAAAATCGCCCTTGGAGTTCTTCAAATTTCCCCAGAAAAATCCAAAGACTTCTTAAAAACCTTTTAAGTCTTGTTCGAAAAATGAACTTGCCTTATACAAATTACAGAAATTTTCATTTCCCCACTTTGACAAAAATGCCAAAGAATTCAGAAGATACATCAACTGTTGAAGACTCGACAAGTCAAATCTCCTGATAGAGTCTACCTACCCTAAAATCGATCCTGTCCGTAGAACCCTCGAGCCAAGGATTACCCGTGGATCAATTTGCCTTGACAAAAGCAACTTTATGTGTTTATTTCCAATCAAATGTCTTGCGTTGTTTACCACTTATAAAATCTAACATATTCTTTTTTTTGAGTTATTTTTCCTGTAACAGGTAAAGAAACTGATCTGTGTTGATAAAAGATGGTAGAATCGTCTTACCTCACAAAATCAAGAGAAAAAGAAGGTTTCCTCCCCTAATCGTAACTTAGGGAAAACAATAATGACTGAGGATACTGAGAACATCGCTTTAACTAGGATGACTACTCTCCTATCTAAGAAAAGTGAGTTGATTGCGCTACTGACGCAACAAGTTGATAAGATGAGAAATGAGATGAGAGAGACAAGAAGTCTGATTAATTTGATTATCCATGCAAAATTACCCACCCCAAGTGAAGGAAGGTCTCTACTTCATGTCCCTCCCTTGAATACAACGGCACCTGAACACTCTTTCAACAATACCCTTGCATTTTCTTATAACTGAAGCACGGAAAAGTCTCTCAAATACGACTCGATAAATCCTTCACCACAAAAAATCTACCCTTCAACCTCGCAAAGCCCTATCCCATCTTTTATGCCCGAGCTAAATATCAAACTCCGCCCCAGAAGTACCAAGCTCCACCTCCAAGTTACCAACCGCCTCCACAAATATGCCAAAACTTTCAGTCAAATTTTCAAGCAGCAATTACTTTCTACTCAAATCCCCAAACATACCACGAAGTAGCTTCCCCAACATACCAAAATAAAATATTTCATCCAAGTCATAAGAATTTTTCCCGGGTCTTTACTCCATTAGATGAAAGCCGAACTCTACTCTTTGAGAGACTGAAACCAGCTGGACTAATTCAGCCTATCGAACCAAAGTCTGCTAACCCAGCATCCAAATTCTTCAAACCTAATCGATATTGAGCATATCATTCAGGAAATGTTGGACATACCACTGAAGATTGAATCAATCTGAAACACAAAATTCAAAACCTAATCGATCAAAGAGTCATCATTCTCCAAACAACCTCTCCTGGTAGCAATCCTTCACTAAAACAGGGAGGGGTGACCATCAGTATAGATAAAACTGATGATGAATGGTATGCAAGAACTATTCTTAATAAAGAGGAAGATCAAGAATTACCAAGACCTTTGACTCATCTATCCCAGTCTTTCTCTACAAGTAACGATCCAGGGGATGGAATAGGAGATCTAGTCAAAGAATGTGATGACATATTAGAAGAAATACCTAAAGCAACCATGATTAGGGAAGCTAAGCCCGGCAAAAAGCTATAGAATTGGGTCACAACTCCCCTCGTGACTCTCCGCTCAGCTGGGTAGACAAAGATTCTATTTTATGAAAAATCAGTGATGGTCCGGATGAGGCTCCGTGACCCACCCTTTATGTTTTCAATTTCCTCGTACTATTTTACCACTTTCCAAAAGGCACAGACTCGTATTCATGCGGGTTATAGCCAGAGTTTATAAATATTTTTGGATTTCAAATGAAAGCCTCCCGTATTCTAAAAACCTTTATTATTTACTTACTTGGTACTATCTAACTTATTTTGTTTATGGTTTCTGTAATAATAAGTTAAAACATGTCATTGTCATATCATGTCAAGAGCTTAGCAAACAAACTGAGCTAGACGACAATGATTTTGAAGGGTATGTTGAATAAATCATGGTCCTGGAACGAACAACCAAGAAGTCCAAGAACTTTGAAGACTAGGAAAGGCCCCACCTAAAAGATTTGAGGTGGTCAATCTAGGAGGCAACGGTCAAGTCAAAGAAATCAATGTCAGTGTTCATTTGTCAAAAGCGCAAAAGAAAGAACTTATCAGTCTTCTCAAGCTACACATTGACATCTTTGACTGGTCCTACAATAATAGGATGAGAATTAGCACATACATCATCTCCCAAAATTTATTGATCAATTCGGGAAATGGACAGTTAATCTTTTCTTCCCACGAGACAAAGTAAAGTTTGCACCTAATTGGCAAGGACCGTATGTCATCCGAAAAAGGGTTATCAGGAGGAGCTTTGACTTTATCCGAGATGGATGATCAAATATGGCCCAAGCCTATATCAACTCTGATGGTGTGAATAAATACTACACCTAAGGATGGTTTTCTTTCATTTCTTTCCCTATAATCACACTTCCTAATTGTAATCGTTTCTACGCTTTGTAATAGCTTAAAAAATCCCTATTCTCTTTTTACGAACAATGTCTGACCTGAATTCTCAAGAATGAAATACGTAGGCGGACTATGTCATCTTCGGTCAACCCCTTAGGAAAATCTATCTTTCCCCTTCCTATCTTGAACTATGTTAGACCTGAATTCTCAAGAATGAGATACGTAGGCAGCCTTTGTCGGCCTCGGTCACCCCTTTATTTATTTCCAAAATCCTCCCACTTCGAGTGTGGGAACTATGTTTGACCTGATTCTTGCCTCATCGGGATACATAGGCGCCATAATGGCTCGGTTATATAACTCAAAAAATGAAAACTGGGGCAGAATTTTTGAGAAAGAAATCTCAAAAATTTCGAAGGCGAAGATCGTCTCCAAGGAAGTCAAAATACAGAATGTATATCGAGAAAGAATCTCGTAATCCCACAGAGTCTCAAGTCCCTTGCCAATGGAGTGAGATTCATCGCAAAACCTTTAACTAGGGCAGAAATTTTGAGGAGGACCTCAAAATTTCCACCAGGCTTCATTCAAGAGTTTGGAATTAAACTCCGAAGAGTTCCCCAACACCGAGGGATAAAAATCTACTTCAAAAAATCCCCAGTTATAACAAAGTCCGAGGGGGATTAATCCCCAGCTATGACAGATTTTTGAAAAAAATATATTTCAAACTCCCCCAGCTTGGACGGCAGAGAATCTCCAGAGTCCGCCAGCGGTATGTCAGAAATGTCAAGGCCTCGAGTAAAGGACATTCATTGAGCTAGAACATGACATGATGGGCAGAGATCTTTTCAAACTATCCTTTTTCAAAATCTTTGTTTCCCAAAGAACTTGTTTGACAAGTCTTTACAAAAGATTAGTTTACTTATTTGTAATTTGATTTTGTCTTAAATCTACCGTGACCGAGGAGTTAAGGATGACGAGCACCCGAGAGAGGAAAGCACCCGAAAAAGACAAAGCAAGGAGCAGAAGATCGAAGAAGGTCAACACAGACCAGTTTTGGCAAAAAACTAACAATTTTTCTGTGGATGCAGGTTGTCCCCAAAAGTATGTTAGAAAGCAGTCCCTCGTTATCCAACGCGTTCAAAGAAACACAACGAGACCAAATGCCCTAAAATTTAGCTAGAAAATCCAAAGCACGGAAAGAAGCCAAAGATGGCAAAAGTCCCTAGAACGGGCGAATCTTCTTGTAGTTCACAGAAACTACCAGATAAAGAGAGACTGACAACGTCCTCAAGTCCCCAAACGGATCAGGATATTTTGGTCAGTTTTGAATTAGGACACCAAACAAGAGATCGATGTCATTCTCCGTCAATCCCCGACAAGTCAGAAATTACCATGAACAGATGATGTTCAAAGACGGTATTTATAGTTGTCCCCAGAAATGGACACGACCATTTCATTCACATTTCAAATGAAAGTCTGTTTTGGTTAGCTTCATAAATGTCATGTTTAAAGTTTGTCAAATTTGATTGTGGTCGCTAGTAAGAGTGACACCGTATCTACTAATCGTTTGCCTTGAGCACAGGTATCCATAAAGGAGTCGACATAACAAAACAAAGAACAGAGGTGATGTTTTCTATGACTTTCCCATGGATAATTACATCATACGACACTACATTGCATCACATTTTTCATTCATATTGCACCATGTCACATTGCATCATGCTGCATTGCATCACATTGCATCATACTGCATTACATGGCATAAGCATTATGTCGCATCATATTATGTCATATCGCATTGCATCATATTATATTATGTTGCATTGTACTATATGTCATCATATCGCAGGAACCATGCCACGAGGGCTATCATATTTGCATGTCGTGAGGACCATGACACGAGGGCCATCATATTTGCATGTCTCGAGGACATGCCATGAGGGCCATCATATTTGCATGTCGCGAGGACCATACCACGAGGGCCATAATATTTGCATGTCGCGAGGACCATACCACGAGGGCCATCATATTTGCATGTCGCGAGGACCATACCACGAGGTCCATAATATTTGTATGTCGCTAGGACCATGCCACGAGGGCCATCATATTTGCATATTGCGAGGACCATGCCAGGAGGGCCATTGCATTTGCATGTCGCGAGGACCATGTCACGAGGACCATTGCAGGATCATCCACATTATCATTCAATACCATAGATACACATCCCCTGTGAAGAATATTTCCCTCTACTAGCTGGTTTCAAAGAGGATGACATTCATAGGCGTCCCTAAGTTGCACTTGCTGCGCAGGATCGACCCTCAACATGCTTATATTCGAGATCGCATGAGACGGTGGAGTCTAACGTTGAGGATATCATTATCATCATTCATTATGCCAAGTCTGGCACTCAGCGTATTTATATCCGATATCGCGTAAGACGAAAGAGTCTGACGTTGAGGATATATTTGCTCCTTTATTATGCCAAATCTGGCATTCAGCATATTTATATCTGATATCGTGTAAGATAGAAAAGTCTGACGTTGAGGGTATATTTGCTCCTTTATTATGCCAAATTTGGCATTCAGTATATTTATATCCGATATCGCATAAGACGGAGGAGTCTGACGTTGAGGATATTTATGCACTCTTATTCGAAAGCATCGATCGCCAGAAGATGCAGCTATATTTGATTGTGTGCCAAAGTCCTTGTCACCCCCGATAAGAAAATACTGCTTGTCGTCGAGGTCAAAAGCATATAGTCTGAAGGATGCCTATAAGACGCTATCTAAATCGGATGATGTACTGTATTTCCCAAAATTAGAAGGCCAAAGGTCGTCTGTAAGTCACAGCGATATCTGAAATCGGATAGTGTGCAAGATTGTCCAAAAACTTGACTAAGAGTTATTTATAAGACGCAGCGATATCTGAAATCGTATAGTGCGCAAGATCACCTGGAGATTGACAGTTCAAGGGTAATGCATAAGTCGCAATAATATCCGGAATTGGATAAAAGTGAAAGACTACCAAAAATTGATAGTTCAAAGGTTATCTCTAACCCACGACATATCCACGTTGATATTGTGCAGGACTACCCAAAAGCTAGCAATTCAAGGGAAATCTGTAAGTCGCGTTACATCCAAGATCCAAAAAAAGTGTAGGATTACCCAAAAAACTGACAATTCGAAGGACATATGTAAGCCGCCTCTATCCAAAGTCGGATGATGTGCAAGATTACTCGAAGTTGACAAGTTAAAGGCATCTGTAAGCCGCCTTAAAGGCATCTATAAGCCGCCTTAAAGGCATCTATAAGCCGCCTCTATCCAAAGTCGGATGATGTTCTAGATTACCCAAAGCCTGACAATTCAGAGAATATCTGTTAGTCGCGTCGATACGGGATGATGCGCAAGATTTACCCTAAAGGCATATGCAAAGACTACTGTTAATAGCCACAAATGCTATCACGTTCAAGAGAACACCACAAACGGTTGTAAGGACCGTCACGTCAAACGGCCACAAAGGTCACCTTATTCAAAGATCACCATAAAAGCAACCCAATCTGATAGCTACGATGGCTATCACGTTTGATTGTCATGAAAGTTGCTATTTCCTAAGACAGAGACAGGAAAAGACGACATCTGCTTCAAAAGCAACAAATGGGAAAACGAGGTACAAAGCTATCTTTCTCTATTGAATTACTTTACTACTAACCATCTTGTTTTGTTTCAAATATTACCGAGAACATCCGAGAGGATGAAAATCTCAAATCAGAGAAACAGGTACAAAGCACATCAAAAGATGTCACAATCTAAGATTAGGACATAACCCAAGGATGAGGTATGGCCAAGAAACTACCTCTCCAAGTGGAATTATGTTACTACTAACGATTTTGTTTTGAGATGTTATCGAGAGCATCCGACAAGGATGAAATTCTCAAAGCAAAACCACAAGTGCGGACTACACCAAAAAGGACGCATCACAACGTGGAACTTTTTCTTAGCAGCAAACTGGGATATAGTCCGAAGAGGGATCAAACTCTTTGGATGCGAGTTGAGGAACGACTTTCACCGCCATCAAACCACACCCCTGTCAGAAGGCATGTGGGTATTTTTCTATCTTTGCGTCTTAGTTTTGCATCCAGTGTATTTTCTGAACTCACGATGGAAGCAATATTTTTTTCAAATCCGGGTGACGATACACCTCGAGCTTTGGAAATTATGTCCAGGTAAAATCTTACTTATGAGTGTGAAGAGATCCACATTCATAGTCGAGAGGTTACAAGCCTCTTTTCTATCTCAACTTATTTGTCACTCATCCCGAGTCAAAGGTTGTCTTAACATAAAGATTACCTTTTCCACCGATTGAGTCTAACTACAAGCAGTCTGATTCTCAAGTCCTGAGATATTTAGGCGGGCTCCATGTTGAAAACTTGGCTGCATTCCTAACTCCTCCAATCCTCTTACTCCCCAGCTTTCCGGTCTCTCTGTACTCTGAAATCGGAATAGTTTGGAATTCTTTCAAAATCGTGCGTAAAATCAAGCATCTTGAACTACAAATGGCCTGAGTTCTCATGTAACCTGAGATATGTAGGAAACTCGATACCGGAGTTTGGCCATGATTCCTTAAAATTTGTGCTAGAACCAACCACTTCCTAAAGATGAATCTGTGGTCGGATAAAATTGGGAACGTTAATTTTCTTTTTCCAGGGTTCATTACACTCACCCAACCCAAAGGGAGGGGAAGTTGTTGACACCTAATTTTTACCCTCCACATTACGAATTAATCTCGAGTCTTTTTGAATTTTAAACAATTTTTAAAATAATTGTTCTGTAAAAAAAAAGGATAAAACATTTTTCAAATCAGCTTTATAATAGTTTTTGAGTAATAATTTATATCTTTCATATTTAATTATGTGAAATTTATATAAGTTTACTTAAAGAACTAATTAAAAGTTTAATTTCGTAAGAAAATCCTTTTAGGAGATTAAAACGTTTGATTTTCCTCTAAATTAATTAATCAAATGAATTATTTTCATAATTGTTAAGAGAGGTAATTATGCGTTAAATACAATAATTATTTTGAATTTCTTAAAGTTAAAGAAGCTCGAATGATTAATTGTAATTACTTCATCTTACTTTCTATTCTAGCCTAAATCCCTAAAATCATTTAAATCATAGCCAGATTTTCCTAAATTATTCTCAATTTGGCTAATCCCTAAACTCAAAATGGCCATATTTTGTAAATGTGGCCAGATTTTAGACTCACCTTATAACTCCCTCATCAGACCCTTTGATTTGGGCTCATAAACACCTGACTCGCCTCAGCCCACTCCAACGCCCTCACCAGCCCACTTCCATTTCCCTCAATTGCCCGCTCCGACCTGGACAAAACCCAACTCTCACACCCTATATTCTTCTTTCTCATTTCTCCTTCATAACAGAAGACCCAAACAACCCTTTTTGTTCTTCATCTTCTTCTCACTCTAATAACAACAGCAAACCCTAAGCACCGCATACCCTATCCCTTTCTCACACGTTCCCCAGAAAGAGAACGTTGTATGAGAAACGCGCCTCGTACAACACCTCAGCTCACCCAGTACACCCCTTAACTCTATCTCTCTTCGTCGTCTTCCACAAATGATGAAAAACCAGTACAAACTCTAACATTCACAGCAAAACGACGCTCAACGACATTAAAATTTCCAAACGCCATCCAGTTCCCCTTTGTCTCCGTCAAATCCACGTTGTCAAGATCGCAAAACTTCTAGAAAATCCCTAGGTGGTGATTTCTCCGTGAAATCAGTAGGGATTGGTATAATTTCATACAAATCTCCTTGCTGGACAAGGTATTCGAATTTCAAATTTTAAATTTCCACAAGGTTCTCACCCGAAAATACCCTCCGTTTTCCCCCTCTTTCCACCCTAAAATTCCCCTATAAATACATATTGTTGTAAAGGGATGAGGGGGATGGCTTTTGGATCTGGAGTTTCTTTCTTGGAAAACCATTCTCTAGAACTCGGACAGACCAAAAGTTTCAGAAAAAATAAAAGCTCAAAAACTCTGGCAAAGTCATTATGAATTCTGGTGGTAGAAGAGAGATCCCGTCAAGAAGCTCGTAGACCCCAGTCGCTGCTCACCAAAAGGTAAAATTTTTGTTCTGTATTCCCTTTTCTCTTTTCTTTTTTCTCTTTCACTTTGTTTGATATTTTAGAGATTATCATGTTGGTTTTTAGGCTGGTGCTGTTGATTTGGTAATGAATGGAAGAGGTGAAGCATGTTGTTGTTAGTTTAGCCTTAAGATTTTTGTTCTGTCTTCTTTTTTCTTCCCTTGTCATCTTCTCAATTGCTCCCCTTACGTGTTCCATGTAAATATCAAAATGTTGTTCGCCCTGCTGTTTGGCTCCTTATACTTTGTTGTGAAAACTTAGTAAAGAAACGCTAATGTCTGTTTCGTATTTCATGACCGTCGTGTGCCTATATTTTGTTCTGTGTTCATGAGAAGATTTCAAAGAATTGATTCATCAAGCCTAAGTTGGGTTGATATGTTTGTAATCTCATTTGAGTTTGTTTGTTCTTAATTGTTTTGGAAGTCATTCGTGTTTGGATCCCTTTAAAACCAAAGTTAGTGATAATTTAGATAGGCTAATCATGTTGAAGTTCCATGTTTTCCTTGGTTCACTTGACTTAGCCTAAATCGATTTCGTTCATCTCCCTTTTTTCCCTCTCAGATACCATGTTTCATGGCGTAATTCTTTTCCTAAAGAGATGTGTATATTGGGTCAAGTTCCTGTTTTGAGAACGTAACTTTGAGTCTTAATCTTTTTTTTGTATGATGTCCAAACTGATTGCCTAGCTTGCTGTTATGATGTGTGTAACTTCGATTAGGAGTGCTAAGAATCGATAAACACGTTATGCATTTAGTAAAATCTATGGATAACTGATGTAGTGCCTCTCTGAATGAAGTTATGGTTCGACTTTGTTTTCTTGATTATCACGTGAATCTCCTATCTTTTGAAGTTTCATTAATGAATTTAGAATGTATTGAAACTGCTAGGAGTTTAAGCATGTTAAAATAATTTCAGTCATGATGTCTACGAAAACCACAGAGCTTGCTAATAAAAAATCAGTTCCTCCCTCTTTGTGTCATTTAAAGTTTGGGTTGTTGAGGGCATGATCAATTCTAACAAGTCTACCCGCAGTTGTTCGGATATTGATTTTAATGAATGTTAACAACTATCTCTCTTAGGTTATCCATTGGAAAAATAGTCTAAGTCCCTTCTTTAAATTTGATCAAGTTTTGATAAGATGTCGAGCTTGCTGGAATTTGTTACATGCAAATATCTTTTATCTCGAAAGTCACTACCATTTATCTTTTCCTTTTAAGTGAAGCCGGATATTTAGTAACGAGTAAAATGTGATCGGTCTCTCCATGATCAGAATCTGCTTTGCTTTGTTTTCTCCGAGTCTTGGAATGCTAAGTTTCAATTTGGAATCTGATTTAGTCATGTCTACGGCTTTCCTCAGTTTGTTTTCTGAGTTACAACCTAGATGAACATTTGAATTTGCAAAATCATATGGCATGTTACAACACAGTTTTGTTCTTTATGTTAGTCATGATGTGACCTCGTCTCTTTGATTCATCCCTGGTTTTGGATTCTAGTTTCATGTTCTTAATTTTGCAAATATTTTCCTATATCTAATTCTTGTTGGTCATCCTTTATTTTTATTTTTGCATGAAATGTCTCGAGTCCATTCCGGACTCCGCCTCCCCTTGCATTTCCAGTTGGGCCTAGCCCTACACTGTCGAGTTGAACCTCATCCAAAGAAGGGATACTACAGGTGGAAAGAAAAGAAAAATCAAAATATGGGCCAAGCCCATAAAAATGTATAGCAACAACAGGGTTCCAAGCGGACTGAATAATCTTTGAAAATTGGACTAAAAATCCAAGTTTGACAAAATTGATTTGAGTCCAAGAAGGAATGGTGGTGGGCCTAAAAAGGGCCCACAAACTACATTTTTAGGACAGATTTAGTAAACCAGTGGCTTAATTATTTACTTCTCTCCTCTTTATCTTTGTTTACATAGAGTAGAATTATTTGTATTAATTTGGAATCTGACACTCTTAACTTAGTTGAAATCCCCAAAAGAAGAACCTCTCTTGTTTAACATTTTCTTTAAATTAATTTATTTGCCCTTGGTTGGTTTCTTTTCATAGAAACGTTTTCTCTTTATTCCACGGTTTTCCTAAAAAATAACTTGTTAAGAATTTCAGCTTAGTACTCGGTTTATTTAGTTTAAAATCGTTACTCTTCACATGATCTTCATAATTTTCAAATCAAATTTATCTTTCTTGTAAATTAGTCAAATAAGTTATTTTCAAACAAGTCAGGATAACCGCGAGTTAGCGGATACTCTTGGTGCCTTAACACCCTTCCAAGAGTATTAATTTGAACATCTTACCCTCAATCTCTGATTTTTAAAGTTATATCTGTTTTTGACTTTAAAGATTTTCTAAAGTTTTTCTTAGTTTTACTTTTATAAACTAAGTGGAGACTCTTCTTTAAAATATAATACGTTTTGAAACTTTAACTAGATTTTCGAAATGATTTTCAATTAAGTCATTTTTTCCCGTAAAACACCATTTACCTTTACCAGACCTGATCTCAACCGATCGTCTACTCACACCCCTTACCTCACCCCTATCTATTCCTTCCGCTACCAACTCCCTTCCTCTCAAGTCTTCCGGGTCACACTAACGTTAGACTTCCTAAGTCACACTAACCTCAGACTTCCCAAGTCACACTCCTCTTAGCCCAACCGCTAAATCCAGCTCTGATTTCCTCACCATTATCCTAGTCAACCCCCATGACTATGCATCCAGAAATGACCCATTCCCTGTCATTCCAGATCCACTACACCCATGGCACTACCCACAAGTACCCGAACCCCTCCCGGATCCCTAGACAACTCTTTACAGGATAACACCAGCTAGTCACCCAATGCCAGACGCTCAATCATTCCCCTAGTTTATCAACCACGTGTAAACCACTTCACCATTATAATCAATAATCCACAACAAATGACCATTACACCTTATTACATCTCCCGGACCCACCTGGATCCTCTCTAGACAACACGTAAGTGTCAGATAAACAGCCCGGTCTACACCAAGACCAACTCGTAAAGCAATGTAACAACCCGACCTCTCAAGTACCAAATTACACAACCACAATTCAAGTTCACAACCTGGTCCACTCAGGAAACCATTAAATAAAGATGCAGAAATACAAGAAAGTAAACTCATTCCAAGAGTGGTACCTGAGCCAACCATTAGTATTATCCCGTACTAGGCATGGTACCCAAGCCAACCATTAGTATATTTCATACCAGGCATAGTACCTGAGCCAACCGTTAGTATTATCCCGTACCAAGCGTGGTACTCGATCTAACCAAAGTCAACAATCCATAGTCACAAAAATGAACAATCAACTTGTAAACCAACAAGCACAATACAATGTTTAATTTACCAGACTGCTAACAGGACTATTAGACATTTCTAATCATTCCCTAAGCAATGCATTTCATACAAATACTTAGATAAGAGTACTTAAATTCACAAAGCATACAGGAAGCAAACCATCACCTACCCTTGCTCCCGGGTATGTAACTCAATTCCTAACTTGTCCGAAGACTAAGTCTCGTTTCCCCTTTTATTAACACACCTTAATAACTACATTGATTTTGAACCTTTTCAAGTCAATTACAACATGGGGAAAACCACCCCTTAACCTTGGTGATTTATCCACTCCTTATTATTCTATTCATACGCCCGGTTCCTCAAACCTTTCCGACATCCCAGTCCCTAAAATACTATCATTTCCTAGATAAAGACAATATGTACAAACAACAAATACATATTAGCAATCCACCATTTCAACCAACCAATTCCTAGTTCACACATAACCAACACCGAATTTGCCAGACTCCGTGCCCAGAGGTCTAATCATGGATTCTCCTTTCTAACTATACCATAGTACGAATATAAATAGGTCTATCTACTCAAGTGAAAACCTAGCCTACCTGGGCGCCAAGCAGTTGCAAGGATGCATTTCTGGCTCCGTGAAGGCGCTCCCGGCTGAACGATAGTCCTGAAATCCGCTTTTCCACGTCCCTTCAACCATAACCCTTTCTCCTCATAGTTCCCAAGTCTTGGAGAAGAATAGGAGGGTTTTTGGAGAAACCCTTGTATATTTATCAACTGAGGAGGAGAGATCTTTTACTAAAAACTCGTTCTGAGGTTACTGCCTCCCGTCATTCCGCTATAGCGGATGACCTTCTGCCATTGCGATTCTGCTATAGTGGATAAAATACTGCTATAGCGGAGTGATGTCAGCCCGGATGATTTCCAAAAATCTAAAAAAAAATTGCCACATCACCCCACTTAATACCAAAAATATTTCTAACTCGTTTTTGAATTTCACGATATCGTGGTTTTTGAAATAATGATGGATCTGGTCGTTACACCATGCTCATGTGTTCCCCTAACCAAAGACTTTGCAAACTCTATTCCCTTTCAAATCTTCCAATAACTCACCTTGACACCTAATTCTGTACGAATTTGACATTTCATGTCTTATGTAGATGGGCCTTTATCTTCGGGGAACCTATCTTGAAAATTTCACCGATGAATTTTGTTGTGGTGTACGTATTATGACTCGTGATTTGCTCAGAACCACACATGTGATACTTTACATAGGTTGTAATACAGAATCTGTCAGAACTTTAAAGGTTCACAACCCTAATCCACCACCTGCATTCCGTATGTACACATCTAAAACAATACACATTACGCGAATTAATCACCTTCTTGAGTCTAAAATTTCTTTTGAAGCAAGCAATTTTCAATGAAGTTGCTAGTTCTTGCTTGTCCTTGAATGACATTCCCTTATAGAAACCTATTTCATCCTCTTGCGCATGGCTAGATTGTGTTGATTGAGAATTGCCCAATGTATTGCTCCTAATATCAAGTGTCGGAGTTTGGTCATCCCCACAATTTGGACCATCCAATTCATCCCCACTTCCATTATCTGGAATATCCATATCTACCATATCCCCCAACTCATCATTTAACATATCTTGTTGGTCTTGAGCTAAATTGGGGTTCTCTATTGGCTTTTCAATCATGTATATCCTTAAATAGGCCTAGCTTCATCACTCAAATAAGCACGCAAATGAACTTGATCGCTTATCTTAAAAAGCAAGACCCTCTGATTTTCAAAAGACTTGTGCATATAACTAATGACAAGATCTTTCGATTGACAATTTAATTGGCAACAACTGATGATTAAGTTCACAAAATCATCATACAAAACATCTCTTTGGACTGTCATCGCTATCGTCTCTAACATGTCACCATCCTTTCAATGCCAAATAAATCGATTGTTATTCTCGATCCATTCACCATGACAATCAACCCCTATTGTTATTGATTCCTCCATTAATGGTACCTAAAGAAATTTGTTAAAAAATCAATAATGATAGTATAGTAAAGTTGAGTGGCTATATACAACAATAAAATTATATCATTGTCCCAAAAAGTAACTCATCTGTGGAAACAGATCACTCACATGTTGGATACATATTCAGAAACAGCAACTTGATCCAATAGGTAAGTCATCTATTGCAACAGATAGCTCATCTGTTGCAACAGATGACCTACATGTTGGATCAAGCTACTGGTTCTGAACATAAATCCAATAGGTAGGTCATCTGTTGTAACAAATTAGCTATCTGTTGCAACAGATGACCTACCTGTTGGATTCAGTTACTGGTTCTGAACATGAATCCAACAGGTAAGTCATCTGCTTGCAATAGATGACTCATCTATTGCAACAGATAACTCATCTGTTGCAGCAGATGACTTATCAGTTGGATTAAGCTTCTGGTTCTAAACCAACTTTGCCAGAATGTAAGATGAATCCAACAGATGAGTTATTTGTTGCAACAGATGAGTTATCTATTGCAACAGATGAGTTATTTGTTGCAATAGATGACCCATATGTTATAGCAGATGACTTACCTGTTGGATTCATGTTCAGAACTAGCAGTTGAATCCAACAGGTAGGTCATCTGTTGCAATAGATGGGTGATCTGTTGCAACAAATAACTCATCTGATATAACAGATTATCTATCTGTTGGATTCATGTTAAGAACCAGTAACTTGATCCAACAGGTAGGTCATCTATTGCAACAAATGAGTCATTTGTTGCAATAGATAGCTAATTTGTTGCAACAGATAGCTAGTCTGTTGCAACAGATTACCTACCTATTGAATTCAGCTGCTTGACATGAATCCAACAGATAGGTAATATGTTGCAACAGATGGGTCATCTGTTGGATACACTACTGAAAATTGCAGAAAAATAAGCAGATATACTCAGATGAGAAATTGAACTAAAAATCATTATTTTACTTACCAAAATTACCTGTGAAGCAATACCCAGTGATTACGAACAACATTTGGTCCAAAAATTTGGTTCAGTAGCACCACCAACAACAACAATGTCGACGACAAACAGTAGAAGAAGAAGAAGATGATGATGATGATGATGATGATGAACAAGAAGAAGAAGATGATGATGAAGAAGAAGATGATGATGAAGAAGAAGAAGACAACAATGGAGAAAATGGTTAAATGGCACGAGGAAGAAGAAGCAAGAAGAAGGGGAGGCAATTTTTTTCCCTCCCATTTTAGGTAATTAGGGTTTTATTTAATTCCCCCAAAAGGGAATAGGTCCCATTGGTCAAAGTATAAAAATAAAACTTGAGGGCAACTCATAAAATGAGTCAAAATCCATTAATTTCTAATCTAATTTTTGTCACCTCTACTCAATTAAAATAATTTAAGTCACTACAACTTAAATTTGAAACCTTTTTGTCACCCTTAATTAATTTTTCCAACCAAGTTCATATTAAGGTTGCAAAAAATTTAGCCACGTGTAACAGCGGAGAAAGAGTTGGAAGATGGGTCAAAGGAAAAAGAGTTACTAGTAAGACTTTTTTTCTAATTTGAATTTTCAAGTCAACAATATTTTTTTTAATGTGATTTTTAAGGTGACATAGCATCTGTTAGTTTTGAGGGGTAAAAGTGAGCCAACACATTAATGGTAAGGATATTTTTGAGCTCAAAATCAAATGGAGGATATATTTGATCCATTTCGAATAGTTTAGGGGTATTTTTGACACTTTTTCGTAAAATATTTAAAAGATATAAAGAAAATTTAGTTGATTCTCGAAATTACATCAACACCACATAAATTAGGACAAATGGAATAACATATACTATTTGAAAATTATTTAAAAGGTATTATAAATCACAATAGTTAACAACTTAAAATATGTAAAAATCAAATAAAAAATCTGACTGACTATCTAAATTCTATCTGGTCGCATAAATTGAGACATAAAAAATAATATATATTGGGCCCGTGGTAGCACGAGCTCTATATATATGTGTGTATTGTCTAGACAAAATGAGTGGATTATATTTTAGAGAATTTTAGTGACAATGGAACAGGGGTTGGGTTCGAAGCCGTGCTTTGGTTTTTAATGAAGGTGTTGACCGGTTTTCATAACCTCCGGTGGTTGTTTTAAGTTGGTGGCTAAATTTCATGGTTGTTATCTGAAGTTTGGCCAAAATAAACATAGTTTAACTATTATTTGCTTCACATTTTAGTACTTTTAATTTTCTTTTGGGTATTGATTATATTGCTATGCGCTTAATATTATAATTTACAGTGTAGGATTAAAATAATACAAAGATGAAACCATTTGGAGCCAAAATAAATTAAAGTATAATAAAATAAGCGCATAGCATTGCTACCAAAGTGGTGTTGGTAATGTAAATTTTAGTATTGTCAAATCAAAAATCACTGAAAAATGGAAGCTGAAACAAAATATGATGCAGCTATTGCACTGAAGCGCGCAGTTTATAGGTTTACCGCATGAGGACCTGCAAGTGCATCTTCAAAACTTCTTAGAGATTGCTAAGACCTCCATCATGGAGGGAGTTTCATCGGAATATGTGAGGTTCACCTTGTTCCCATTTTCGTAATTAGGGGAAGTAAAAGGTGGCTAAAAATAGAGCCTCCAAATTTTGTCACTTCATGGGCTGACTTAGCTCAAAAAGTCATCGAAAGGTTATTTCCATCTGGGAAGACAACCAAATTAAGAAGTGAGGTTTTGGAGTTCAACTAAAAGAGGGAGAAAGCTTACCCCAAACATTGAACTGTTTTAAAATGATGTTGCTCAGTTGACTCCATCACCGTTAGGATCAGGAAGTCTTAGCACACACATTTATAAAGAGTTTAAATATTTGCTCTAATATTATTTTTTGATTCAGCTGCAGGTGGACAAGCGTTGGAAAGGACTTATCATGACTTAGTGTTATTGTTGAACAAGTTTGCAACTAGTGATCCGGAGTGGATTGGTGAGTCCAATAGATATGCTATAAAGAAGGATGTAGGGATGTTAGAAATTGATGGAATAACTAGTCTGGTAGAATAATTCAGAAGTTGATGGGATAACTAATCTACAAGAACAATTCACCACCATGAGCAACAATTTCAATAAGCTAAGCAACTTGTTTGTAGGGAAAGTATGACAACAAGTGCAAGTTCAGTAAGTTCATCGAGCAATGTTGTTCTGTGAGATCTATGGAGGTGAGCACGCAACTAGCATATGCAGAGTAAATTTGAGTCCATACTATATATGGGCTATTTGGATAGAGGCGCAACAACCCAAAATTTCAGGTACAATAATGACCCGAATTGGATGCAACCATTAACTTCTTGGGAGGTGTGATGCAAGATCAAAACAGTACAAGCCACAATTTCAGCAGTAGAGCTATCAGCAAAATCAACGGACTTTGATGTAGGATCAGCTTAAAAATAAAGAAAGAGTTAAGTAGATTGGTGAAAGGGCTATGAACAAATGAAACCACAAATAGAAACCATGAGATTAACATTCAAGGTCTTGCAAAACAAATGGTTCACATGACTAAAGCACAAAAGCGAAATCCAAACTCAAAGAATGTAAATGCAGTCATGACTAGAAGTGGTAAAGGTTTGGGTGAAACTACACCAGAAGTAATTGTAGAGACAACTGACAATGCACAAAGGAATGAAGCACCAGTCCAGGGAGCAAGGCACCAACCTAAACAAGTAGCTATTAGACTACCACCACCATTCCCACAAAAGCTAATCAAACACAAGGAGGAAGTGGCATTTGCAAAAAAAAATTGAGCTGCTAAAACATAAACATTAGCGTGCCACTTGTTGATATGTTGAAAGGGATCCTCCCCAATATGCAAGATTCATAAAGTGCATAGTAGCTAACAAGAAGAAGCTGGAGAATACACAACAGTAGTATTGATTGAGTTGTGTTTATCTCGCATCAAAAACCATCTACCAAAAAAGGTGAGAGACCTAGGAAGCTTCAATGTTCAGATCTCAATTAAGAAGGAGGTGCATGTTAAGCACTTTGCAACTTAGGAGCTAGTATCAACTTAATGCCTTCGTCACTATTCAGAAAATGGGGTTGGGAAATTCCCAAACTATAAATATCATTCCGCAGCTTGCCGACAGGTCTGTAGCTAGGTCTGAAGGAATTGTGGAAGATGTGTTAGCTCAAATTGGCTTGCCGATATTTCCAGTGAATTTTGTGATTCTTCATTTTGAGCCAGATTCAAAAGTCTCATTTATTTTGGGGCGTCCCTTCTTAGCCATGGAAAAGACACTGATCGATATGGCAGTCGGCCAACTCACAATGAGAGTGCATGGTAAGAAAGTAGTATTCAATGTATATAGAGCATTGAAACTACCCACTGTCCATGAAGAACTCTCAGCAGTTATAATAGTGAAAATTAATTCAAAATAATTGTTAATTTCAGCACAACACCCACTTGAGAGAGCTTGTTAGAGGAAGCATGTATAGAGACAGTGAAGCACACGAAATGGTGCACATATTGACATCGCAGGGTTTCAGTCCAAGTATAAAAAGTTTGAAGAACTTTATAGACCACTTGAGCCACTACCCGCCATCTATTGAAGAAGCCCCAAAATTAGAACTAAAATTGTTACCTTTCCACTTGAAATATGTGTTTCTAGGAGAAGACAAAACATTAACAGTCACTTTGGTTGCTGAATTATCTGAAGTGGAGGTGGTAGAGGTACTCAAGGTATTAAAGTACAGGAAAAAAAGCAATTGGTTTGTACATATTAGACATTCATGGCATTAGTCCGGGTTTTGTGCATGAATAATATTCTTATAAAGGAGGCGCACAAATCAAGTGTTGAGCATCAATAACGGCTCAACCTAATTATGAAAGAGGTAGTGAAAAAGGAAGTAATCAAATGGCTAGATGAACGTATTGAGTACCCAATCTCAGACAGCCAATGAGTAAATCCCGTTCAATGTATCCCTAAAAAAGGAGGAATGACAGTGGTCACTAATGATAAAAATGATTCATCCGACAAGATCAGTGACTGGATAGCAAAGCATGAATTACAAAAAACTAAATGTTGCGACAAGAAAAGATCACTATCCCATCCCTTTTATTGATCAAATGTTTGATAGATTAGTTGAACAGGAATATTACTGCTTTTTGGATGGGTATTCCGGATACAATCAGATTTCAATTGCACTAAAGGATCAAGAGAAGACGATCTTCACCTGCCCATATGGGACTTATGGATTCAGATGTATGCCTTTTGAATTATGCAATGCACCCACAATTCGAAGGTGCATGATGGCCATATTTGCAGAAATGATGGAGGATTATGTGAAATTGTTTATGGATGACTTTTCAGTAATCGAAAGCTCTTTCGAAGGATGTTTGAAAAACTTGAATAAAACACTAGCATGATGTGAAGAGACCAATATGATACTCAATTGAAAAAAATGTCACTTTATGATTAAAGAGGATATTGTGTTAGGATAAAAAGTGTCGAAAACGGTTGCTAGGTTGATCGAAAAAAATCAAGGTTATTGAGAAGTTACCTTCGCTTATCTCAATTAGGGGGATCCGGAGCTTTTTGGGTCATGTAAATTTCAATAGAAGGTTTACCAAGGATTTTTCAAAGGTGTCAAAACCCCTCTGTAAGTTGTTAGAAAAAAATGTGAAGTTTAACTTTAATGCAGGTTGTGTAGCAGCGTTTGAGGAGCTGACATGGCAATTGGTGTCAGCACCAATCATGATGGCACCTAACTGGTCACTACCATTTAAACTGATGTGCGATATAAGCGACTCAGCGTGGGCGATGTTTAGGGATAGAGGAAGGAGAAATTTTTTTATTCGATATATTATGCAAGCAAGGCATTGAATGGATCAGAGCTCAGTCAAATTATATGGTCACAAAAAAGAAATTGCTTTTTGTGGTGTTTGTATTCAACAAATTTTGATATTACTTAGTCAGAACTAAAGTTGTGGTTAACACAGATTATGTAATACTCAAATATCTATTCATGAAAAATGATGCCAAACCCAGATTAATAAGGTGAATCTTGTTATTGTAAATCTGTTGGTGAGTGGAATATATCCACCCGGATCAAGCTTCCAACAAAGAAAGCGACTAAACCACGACTCTCATTTCTTTGAATAGGATAAGTCATACTTGTTCAAGCAAGGATCCGACCAGGTGATAAGAGAATGCATTCCACAAAAAGAGGTAAAACATGCATTAGAAAGTTGTCATGCTTCATATGGAGGACACCATGGTGGCGATCAAACAGTCGCAACGATATTGCAATGTGGTTTGTTTGGGTTACCATCTTTAAGGATGCATATGATTTTATGAAAAGGTGTGATAGGTGTCAGAGAACAGGGCATATTTCAAGAAGACATGAGATAACATTGCAAAATATCTTAGAGGTGGAAGTTTTTAATGTCTGGGGAATCGATTTTATGGGGCCATTTTCTCCTTCATTCAGTAACAAGTACATATTGGTGGTTGTTGATTACGTGTTCAAACGGGTGAAAGCAGTTGCACTTCCTACCAATAATGCAAAGGTTGTCATATAATTCGTGAGAAAAATCATATTCTCAAGATTTGACACTCCAAGAGCATTGATTACTGATGGGCGTAGTCATTTTTGTAACTATTTGCTAAAAAATATCTTCGCAAAATATGGGGTGCACCATAAGGTGGACCCATACCACCCCAGACAAGTGGACAAGTGAAAATGTTGAACAGAGAAATCAAGCAGATCTTGGACAAAGTTGTGAGTGCACAAAGAAAATATTGAGCCATCAAGCTTGATGATGCCCTATGAGAGTAGAGGACTGCTTACAAAAACCCCCATAGGTACGTCTTGGTATCGCTAGTTTATGATAAAGCATTTCACTTACCTACACAACTAAAGCACAAAGCATACTGGGCTATTAAGAGGTTGAACTTAATCTTGAAGTTGGCCAGTGACAAAAGAATGCACCAACTCCATGAGCTTGAGGAAGCTCGCGCCACGAGCTAAACATGACAAGAGCAAATTTCATCGCTTTTCCTATTCCGATTTGAAGGGGTCTCTTCGGTATTTTAAATACTACCCCTAAATGTCGTTTTTAGATGAGACTTTTGGATAGTTCGAATCACCAAGGGAGCAAAAGGGGTGGAAGCTCCTAGAGGGGTAAAAAACTAAACAAAAAAAAGGATGAGACTTTTGGGAGAGGAAGACTAGAGGAGCACAGAGCTTCAACTCAATATAACTTGCTTTTGAAAAATCTACCATTACGTTTTGTTCTCTTAACCCTGTGATTACTATTTTATTATTTCACGATCAATAAATAAATAGACAATTTCTAGAAGAACTCGAGAGATGAAGGCTAGAAATAGAACGTGGTACTTTAGGAAACGAAGAGTTTCAACTTTGAGCTTCTCTCTTCACATAATTGGTAATGCCATGTCATTCTATACTATCACTCTCACTAACATTTCTTATTTACATTGCATCCAATTTCTCCACTTAGGCATAAAATGAAATAGATTAGTATTTACACCAAATATAGCTATAAATTTAACCAATCATATACTCCACTTGTCCCATTTTGTGATGTATTTTAATTAGGTATGGGGTTTAAGAAAGAAAAAAAGAAAAGACATACATGAAATTTATGCTAAAGAAAAACCATAAATATTTGTATGGCTATATTAATCATCTCATTAAAGATAAAAATTAAAAATTTAAAGTTGAATTGTTTCTAAATATAGATACTTTTTTTTTAGAAAAAAACTAAAAAAGAAGGTGAATCGCATAAATTGGGACTAAGTAATACGTTGCATTGATAGAACACTCAACAAAACAAATCCAATTACTTTCTAGAAGCAGGCAACAATAAGCAGTGACTTCTCCTTTTCATTTCATGCAGCTATCACTGGTCTAGCAGCAGCAAGCACTTCCCAGGATCCTAACTTTGCATAAATTTCCTACATGAGTTTTCAAGTGCCTTGAGAAACATCACCGGTATTCGCAGTTTCACAAAACATGGATGATATGAAGGGTCCTTGCAGGATGAAGGAAGGAGAAGAATATCAAACAACAACGGGGTTCAAGGAAACCAAAATCAGGAAGCAAAATCCAAACAAGTGCTGTTTGACAATATCAAGAAACAGAAATACACTTCTCTGCCAACTTTTAGCTGGAACATGTACTCTTTTGGCCTATGAGTGGATTTGAGTGGCAAAGCTGAGCATATGGCACTCAAGGTTTCTGATATTCAACTGCAGTAACAGAAAAAACAAGCTCATATAATTCTTATTCAAAGGAGTGAAATGAATATAAAAAGGAAATTAAGCTTTGCATTATTGTACAAAGGAATGTCATAAAAAAATATCTCCTGACCACATCTAGCATGATCATCAAAAAAAGAAGGAAAAACAATTCCAACTCACTTCTTTCAATTTATGTGTCCTACTTTCTTTTCCTGTCTGTTTCAAAAAAAAAATGTATATTTCTATATTTACTAAGTTTTCAATTTCAACTTTGTTTTTTCCCTTTAATGACACTTCCGTATAGGAATGTAAAGATTTCAAGAAGAAAAGTTTCTCCGTATTTCTTGATAATTGTACATCTCATAAGAATGAGTTCTTATACAATGAGCCCTAAGACTAAATAAGGAAAGATAAATTACACAATCAATTATATTTAGTTCCAATTACAATATCAATCTACTCTTATGATTAAGCTAGGGAATCGCTAATCAATCAACACTCCCACTCAAGTTGGTGCAAAGATATCGCACATGCCCAAATTGAAACCAGTATACGGGAAGTCCGATTGTTGAGGCCTTTGGTAAACAAATCAGCTACTCCCTTTATCCAAATTTATGTCATCTTTCGAATTTCGAGATTCAAACAAGTCTTTCTTTGAACGTAATTTTTTCATATACCTTCTAAATAATTTTAAATTGTCAATTATTGTGACTTATAGTACTTTTTACGTAGTTTCCAAATATGTAAATTTTATTTCAAAAAATTAAAAAATCCATGCCCGAATTCATGGTCAAAATTAAACTCTCTCGAAATTCGAGTTGTGCCACATAAATTGGGACAGAGGGAGAAGTTGTTTCAGATAACACATGGAACAAACTCAAGACACCACTCATAACCTCTCTTTGATGAAGTGTCGACCAATTTAAACATGCTTTGTTCGATCCTGCTGGATAGAATTATGAGCTCTATTGATTGCAGCCTCGTTGTCACAATACAAGGGAAGTTTTCCTTTTCTAGATAATTTCAATTATTCTAGTATCTTTTGTAACCACAAAAGTTCACACACCATATGTCATAGCTCTATATTCTGCCCACACTTGATCTAGTAACTACACTTTGCTTCTTGATTCTCAGAGTGACCAGATTTCATCCTACGAGTGTACAGTAACTGGATGTAGATCTTCTATCATCTAAGGATCTAGCCTAATCCACATATGTGAAGGCTTCTATTTCGAGGCGACTATGTCTGGAGAAAAGTAGACCTTTCCTTGGAGCAGACTTTAGATACCGCAAAATGTGAAAGACAGCTTGCATATGAGGATCTCGGGGATCATGCATGAACTGACTCACCGGGCTGATTGAATAGGTATGTTTGGTCTAGTGTGAGGAAGAGGGTCTAAGGGGTAAGGTCTGCGTACACTCTACCCTCCCCAGACCCCACTTCGTGGGACTACACTGGGTATGTTGTTGTTGTTGTTGTTGTCATAGATATAGAAGACATATAGTATGCATCTTAATTTCTCCCTTGTAATTATATGGTAATTATGTAATGATTTTTCTTCTTTTCTAGGACATGCAAACTTAGTTATTTAAACCCCAATAGCTTAAAGGAATAATCAAGCAATGTTTTCTCTTCTCATCTTTCTCAAATGGTATAAGAGCATTGGTGAGAAACACCTAGGAAAGAAAACACAATCTCACAGCTGGTTGACTTTCTAGGTTTGTTTTGTGTCACCACCTTCTCTTTCAGTGTTGTGCGAAAACCAACATCATCATAGGGTCCCCAACCCTTCAGTGGGCAAACCTTAGTCAGCCTCTCCAGAACCAGACCTTACACGCACCCTCACGCGTAGTCAAAACCAACTTTCAAGCGAGCGCGTCAGCTCCACTCACCGACGCATGTGAACTTTTTTGGTCAAATTCTGACAACCTTCTTTCTGTTGTGGTGTCTCCAGGTCATTCTAAGGCTACCCAACAAAGTACCTCCTCATTCCGACCACCAAAACACCACCCTATGGTGACCATCTTCAATTTCCGGATGAAATCTAGCTTTTCTAGAGGCTATTATTCAGTTTTTCGACTCAGACCAGATTTTACTTTATTGTTTTTGACACTATTAGCACCCTGGTAACATCTACTTCATCATATATTTGGTATGTAATTAATTAGATTTTGCTTTGACTCATCATCATGTCTCTCGGATTAATGTGCTAAAACTATGGTTTCCAGAATCCTGAACTATTCTATCACCACAAAACCTTTGATAGGTAGTGCAAACTATTTATCTTGGTCTTATTCTATTCAATTATGGGGAAAGAGGCAAGGTGTTCAAAATCACTTAATTAAACAGGCTAAGGATATTTTAATGAAAAGGATAAGGGAGAGTGGAAAAAGATAGATGCTCAATTGTGTAGTCTATTGAGGAAATCTATTGATTTGTAATTGATGCCTCTGTTTAGTCCATTCCAGACTTAATTTTTAATTTGAAAAAAGGGTTGTGGGTTATACACAAATGTCCTCTCGTTTTTATAAGGTGATTCTTAGTTAACTAACGTTAAAAAACAGGATTTGGAAATGTTTACCTGTCTTGGACAGGTTCAGGTAGTGATGGAAGAGTTCAATGAGTTGATGCCTGCTGTTACAAATATTGGCAAAGCAATTGGAGCAAGGTCAAAAGATGTTTTTAGTTTTGACACTTGCTAGGCTTCCATACGAACTTGACTCGGTGTGAACCAAATTCTGAATAGCCCTATTGTTCCTACCATGAATAATCTATTCTATCTATTATTACAGCTTGCTGCACCACCTGTTGCACCACCTATTTCATCCAGTCATACAGTGACATCAAGAGACTCTTCTGTTCAAGTGTCTCAGACTGCAAATTCGAATGGATATCATTCTTGGAAAACTTGGTCAAGATGTAGCTATTGTAACAAATTGGGTCATACTTGTGAAGTGTGCTATCATTTACATGGTCAACCTTCCAGAAATGCTCATGTTGCTCAGACTGAATTCACTGATAACAGAAGGGATATCGGTGCTACTCAACTGATCTCTAACGGTACCTTATGTCCACTAATGTTACCTCCTTTGAAAGTCAAACCTACTTTACACTCTCCTCTTCTAAGAAACTCGGCATTCTAAGGTTTTACCGGTTCCATCTTCTGGAGATTCTGCCATGTCTATCTTTTCTCTCTACCTTCTACAGCTCTATCTTACACAGCTCCACCTCCACCACTCTTGACTTATCATCATCATCTGCACTCTTCAACCGGTCGAGACAATTCACATGTGACACTAGATTCTTTCCCTGTTGCAGACTTGTCGCCAGAGAGTCCTATTGCCACTCGAAAAGGTTTTTGTTCTACTTGTAACTCTAATACTATCTATACTTGTCTAAGTTATCATTGATTGTATCATCACTATCATTTGTTTCTATCCCTAAGACTACAGATGAAGCTCTTTCTCATCCGGGTTGGTGACAGGCTATGATTGAAGAGATGTTTGTCTTACACTCTTGGGAGCTTGTTCCTGTATCTTCGGGTAAGTCTACCATTGATTTTTGTCAAGAAGACAAGTCTTTAAAGGATGGACTATAAGGAAGGGTAAGACTATGGTAACAAAAGAAGAATTTCACATATCCATTTCTAAGTGGTCACGTCAAACACATGATACAGTCATCCATTATAACTATATGAAACTTTATGTGGAAAATGCTGGAAACTATAAAAGTATAGAGCGCTTGTCCTTGAAATTAACAATTTAAAAAGGTTTTAGCCAACTAGCTAGTGATTAAATTAACTTGAAATGATAAATATCCGTCAAAGAACAATTCTTGAAAAAATGATACAAATTAGCAAGTGCATATCCATTAGCACCATAACTCTCCCCCTTCAGAGGAAATATATTGGAAACTAGAATTTATTAAGCATCCAATTCATGTTTCATAGAGAGACATCCATTATGCAGAAAAGGTTGATATCTGTCTCAGAACAGAACTTCTTTCTGTAGTTTCCTTCATTGCAAGAACAGTTAAAGAGGCTATATAGTTGATAAGCTTATGCCAATTTAAACATGCTGAGGAAACAGCTGATAAAAACAGTGGAGGCTTACCACCACCGCGACTCCAGTCTCTGCAAATCTAGGAATGCAAATAAGCCTTACCATCTGCCCTTCTGATCCTGCAGACAGTAGTAATGATCACATACCTTCTCTAGAAACTTTAACAATTCAAAAATTCAGAACATACCTTTTATCAAGCGAGATTCATATTTATCCTGATTGCCAACAAAATAAACATGAGGACATGTTTCGACATAGAAAGGATCCCTATCAGTGAAAGGATAGCATCCTGCAAATGCAATGGATGAATATGTAAACTCAGCTGGAAGAAATATATGCAATCAAATTGAATTGCAAACTCTTCAAAGAACAAAAATGGTAATTTTTTTAGCTCTTTCTTTTCCAAGATCATATAGTTTGTGTCATCAACTTGATTTGCAATCTAAAAGCATGAATTCGTAAAATCCAAAGAATAAACTAGGCCGAGTAGAAAACTTTGGGAATGGAAAACACAATCATAAGAACTTCCAAGTGTAGCAAGGCAAAAAGTTTTGACCAAGGGTGTTTGGTGCTGTTGGTGCTAGATGTCTCCACCTCAATGTCCTCTCCATAAATTCAATATTGTTGTTTGCCTCCGAATACTTGCCAAGATCATCAATATTTTGACCAGATGTACCTAGGAACCTGATGATCATGCAATAACCATGCGAACAATGAACAAATTTCTTTAACAAATAACTAATCAACTATTGAATCTTACCTGATGTTGTCAAGGTCAAAGCAATGTGGATTCGTGCAAGATCTGAAAGTGTTATAAGCTGATGATCCAGGGAAAAGGCACCTATGGAGAGGCTGAAATTTAACAGATGATCATGGTAACGAATTAAACCTCTGAAAATCTAAAGAAAATGACTTAAGGAAATGCTCTGACTGGAAGTATTCAAACATGTGCTAAGCAAGGATGTTGGTTTTTTTTAAAAGATGGAGGCAACAAAAAGGGGTTGAAAATATCTCTCAATGGATTGAATTGACTTGCAATAGATTAAAATGTCTTTCAGTGTTTTTCTTAAGCATAGAATGGCTTTAAATAGCCAACTTACATAAAAAAATCTGCATAGTTTGAATTTCAAAAAAGCCTAAAATAACTCAACAACTAAACAACCTAATCTAAAATTCAAAATTCAAATTAATCCTAAACTAAACAACTTATTTTGCTAAAATCTACTGCAGTAACTAAATGCAAAACTCAACACTCTTCCTTTGCTTTAGTTACTGCAATTTTAAAAACTGCTCCTCAATTTTTGCTCTAGTAGTTGATGTTGAATTTTTCTTGATTGTTTTTGAATTTGCACATTTTTTTGGTATTAATCTTTCTCTTCTTCTTTCTTTTTTTTCTCTCTTGGTTTTGTGCTTAAAAAACACAATCAATGATCTTGTCTTGTCTGAAAGCTCTTTTGAAAGTGCTTTCATCTTGACAATGATAGGATTTGCAGAAAGTGGTTGTAATGGTGCATCTTTCACTACAACTTTCCACAGATTATAGGCTTGAAGATATAATTTCATTTTTACTGTCAAAAACAGATAGTTTTCGCCAATGTAATTTTTTTGGGCATTCAATGAGAGATTGCTACTTGACATCTTCTCCAAGAAAAATGGGTTAAAAATGATATGGTAGTTTTTGGAAGAATTCACAGATCCCGTAAGATCAATGAGGCTCTTGATACCATTGTTGGTTTTTTTTTAAAAGATGGGGCAGCAAAAAGGGGGTTAAAATGGCTCTCAATGGATTGAAATGGCTTTCAATGCTTTCAATAAGCTTTCAATAGCTTTCAATAATTTTATTAAGCATAGGAGGGCTTTAAATAGCCAACTTACATAAAAAATCTGCATAGTTTGAATTTCAAAAAAGCCTAAAATAACTCAACAACTAAACAACCTAATCTAAAATTCATAATTCAAATTAATCCTAAACTAAACAACTTATTTTGCTAAAAACTACTGCAGTAACTAAATGCAAAACTCAACAAAAGAAGACCTGCTGTGGCAGGGAGAAATTTGCTGGATCACTGGACCCTGGCATGATATCCAAAGGTATACTTGCTGCAATCTGGAAAAGGACAAAATCATTTTCTGAACCCATATTGTACAGTTTGCACTAGTATGCTGGTTCCAATTTAGGATAAGAAGACCTGAGTTAACAAAATATCAAGCTCTTTAATCGGCTCAAACAATCTGGACTGGTCCTTCGAGCCCAAATTCTGCAACACAATCAAGTTTTGTTAGTGTCTTGATGGAGATGGAAACTAGTCATTTGCAGTTCCAAGGAAAATCAAATTATAAGAATTTGCAGCACATGGAATAAGAATTTCCTTCTATCATTTTTAGGGGAAGACCAGAGAAAAAATATAATGAACCGAAGACATGAGTCCACTAAAATGATCATGTACTAATTAAATACTATTATCTTGAATCTTTTGAGTAAGTATCAACTCGTTTTGCACAACCATCAAAGGTTTAAGAAATTCAAGATCCAAAAGCAGCCAAGTCAATATCAATAATAGAAGCAAGACCTAATTTTGTATTCTTAATAAGTAACTATTATTGGAACATTTTTAACTTTCTACATCAGTGTAATATTTGTTAACCCTACCATTTAATGATGACAAATATATTATTTACTCTTAATAAATAACTGTTATTGGAACATTTTTAACTTTCTACGTCACTGTAATATTTGTTAAACCTAGCATTTAATGATGACAAATATATTTGAATAACAATGTGCAGTCACTAATGAAGTTGATCTTTGAGTGAAGGCACAAAAATATACAATGAAGATATGATGCAAGAAATTCAAGATGTACAAGAATCCGAGCCTTGTTTGTCCACAGGAGATGGACTTGTGAAAGGCAAACCACTTCTAAAAGGGGGAAGATGAAGCTGCCAAGATTCAAAAAAGCAAAGATCACTCCTATAGAGGGAAGATTTGAGAAGCCGTGACTCGAGAAATGAATATGGAAACCTAGGATAGAAGGACTTGATTCTAGGAAATGAAAAAGGGGGAAATCTTCCATACAAGGCTTCCTTTTTTTAAATGGACACTATGTCTATGAGCACTTTAAAGGAGACCCCTTTTTTCAAAATCAAGGTTGCACCAAGACTACATTCAGCCTCGAGTACAAAGTCAAAAAGTCGCTCAAGATTGGAATGATGCTGGACTGCAATCAAGGACAAGGATCTTACAGGAATCTCCAAGAGTAATCAAGCAAGTCAAAGACTGATTTCCAGAGCAAGAAACCAGTAGAATTAATGAGGACTAACAGTCGGAAAATTCAAGAGGAAGATCTCAGACAAAGGTATAAGAGAGAATCGGCAACAACATAAAGTACACAGCTTACTCCAGAAAACTCTCTTGTGCTTTGAAATACATTGTAACAGTGTAGTGAAGTAAGAGGCGAGAAAAGAAGAAAGTGAGTGTCGAGTGAAAATTACAAGATGGTGAACGTTATTGGTGATCAAGCGAAAACAAACTTAGTCATGTTGGTGGTGAGCACTAGAAAAACACCTAAGTTGTAGTCAATATGACACATCCTCAAAGTGCTCTTAATATAACTCACTTGTGACCCAAGGGAACTAGACTAGACACAACATTTGTGATCTGAACAAGTATAAAGCTCCTTGTCTCTTTCTATTTCCATATATATTTTGTTGTCCAGATATATTTCCACATATTTACTTTTATACTTGCTTAATTTGAATAAATAACCAGTATCTTTTGCAGTTCTTGAACCTCAGGATAAAGTCGGCCTACTCAGACTAAGTGACTAAATTTTATTGCTTATAACACCAACCCCCCCCCCCCCCCCACCCCCTCCCACCCCCTCCCACCCCCTCCCACCCCCGTGTTTTCAAATAATACCTTAATCTAAACAATGACTTGGCTGAATAGTTGAACTAAAATCTTACATCTATTTTTAATCATTAGAGAAGAAAGAGAAATTGTGTAAATTCAAGGACTTGAGGGTGTTCAACAGGGCCTTGCTAGGTAAACGGATTTGGAGGTTTGAAGTGGAGGAACAAGTATTATGGAGAAGAGTTATCACAGAAGAAAAATCGCACTCATCGAGAAGATTGGATATCAACGAGTTTACTATACCATGTAAAGTAGCTCTTACAAAAAGCATTATGGAAGTGTCAGAGAAGTTTTATAGCAATATCCGATACAGAATCAGAGATTGCACCAACACATACCTTTAAGTAATGGTTTTGAGTCTGATAGAATTTATTGTCAGCAAAGGAGATGGAGGAAAATTCTATTGAATATACAGTTTAGGTATCTGTTAGGAGAAACCTGCCAGACCGAGAGGTTGAAAAGGTTCACAATCTTCTCAGGCTGTTGTCAAGGGAGGAAAGGGAGTTCCCCTATCATCAGTAAGGATCCTCTGGACCATTTCAGTTAGGACCAATTTATTAAAACTAAATTATTTGTCTTTTAAGTAAATTAGGATTCTCTATAACTATAGTTTCTCTAAATCTCACTTAACCCTAACTAAACTGAAAAGACTGGAGAAAACTGGATCTTATGCAAGTGCAAACAACAAGTCGTCTTGACACCAACCAGTTACTAGTGTTGTTTCTTGTTGACTTCATTTTTTTCCATTTTCTAATGAGCAAAAGACATACTAATTAATGTAGAACTTATAATCAGATTTTTTGATGCATTAAAACGAGCAATTGCTCAACTATGCTTCTTGGTATTTAATCTACATCTGGAACAGAAAAATCCCTGTTTTTATCAACAAGTTTGAAGCAAGGGAGAAGTGTTAGCAATTCTAGCATGTGACTGCAAAAGTTCCTCCTCTGTGATGAGAGGTAGCATTTCTCTGAGGTACACAGTGAAAAGATAATGGATGGATAAAAGATGGAAAGTCAGAAGTTTGCTACAAGGACAAAAGTAAAGATTAGTACCTGTCCGTTGAGAAGTCCATGAGGAACTTCAACAGAGTTTCCAGCAATAACAACTTGAACTATTTGAGCTGCAATATTTTGTTCCTTTTCGAAGGGTACATTTACAGGACAGCATAATATTAGTAAGATTGCCATGTATCCAATACTTATTAGTAGAAAGTAAAGCATAGAATACTATTGAACCTTCTCATCTCCTAGATGTCCAGTAATGTGATCAACAAAAAGTTGAAATTGGAGAGGATTAGAAGAGCTTCTCCCAACACTCAAACCAGAGATGAAAACCACATATTTATCTTCACCTGTTAAATCCAACAGAAGATGTCTGGTTATGTTCCAGGGGAAAAAAGGAACTGAAATTTTTGTCTTTCCTTTAGTTGAAGGCAGCATTAAAGAATTTGACACTTTTCTTTTCTTTTGAGAATGGTAACAGTTACTTCTATATATCCACAGGTATACTACATCTGAAGTGTAGTCCCCCTTCAAAAAGTATTAGTTACATAAGTCCTAGGGTCTTCTAGTTACAGCCAGTCAATAGCATTAAGAACATCTTCTGTATTTCCTATCACTACTTGCTTACACCAAAAATAATAGAGTACTAGACAGTTTATCCTTATCTTCTGAATGCTGCACTGTACGCCTTCAAAACATCTTTGATTTCTTTCTTTCCAAATTGTCCACCAAATGCAAGCTGGGACAATCCTCCATCTCTCCTCCTTTCTTGCTGCATTACCAATACTATTCCAGCACTTTAGGACTTCTGTAATTCTACCAGGTTTCACCCATTTGATCTTCCTCTTGTGGGTGAACATCTGCCACAGCTGATCAGTCCATTTGCAATGTAAAAAGAGATGGTTAACTGTCTCCACCTGTTCTTCACAAAGATAACATCTAGAACAAAGGTTAAATTTCCTCTTGTTCAGATTTTCATGTGTCAAAACTGCCTCCTTTGCCAAAAGCCATGTGAAAAAATTTACCTTGTATGGAATTTTTGTTTTCCAAATCATCCTCCATGGCCATTCTTCTTCCAGGGCTTCTGTAGACCTCCATTCCTTGTAGGCAGACCTAACAGTGAACTCTCCCCTGCTCTCCCCCTTCCACACCAACCTGTCTTCCTCTCCTGATAAGTTGATCATAGCCATTGTGTCATGAAAATTTGCTATGGTTGCCATTTCCCAATCATTTAAATTCCTTCTCAGATGAAGATTCCAACCTTGTCCTGTCCATAAATCTGCAACTGTAGCTTCCTGTACTTGGCTTAAGCTGTGTAGCTCAGGGAAAGCTTGTTTCAGTGTCACATTTCCACACCAGATGTCATTCCAAAAAGACACTATTTCTCCATTGCCCACCTTGCAATTTGTTCTAACCCTAACCAGGTGCCATAGACTCCTGATGGTTCTCCAGACACTGCAATTGTAAGGGTTGGTCACCACTTCTGTCATCCACTTGTCCTCCATGCCATATTTTGCTGTGATAACTTCTTTCCATAGTGATACTTCTGGTGAAACAAATTTCCACAGCCATTTCATCATCATACTCTTATTTTGTATACTCAAGTCCCTTATATTCAGACCTCCCCCTCGCTTGCTTACCAGTAGTTCACTCCATTCAACCAAATGATACTTATCCTTATCTTCATTGCCCTGCCAAAGGAAATTCCTCCTAATTGTATCCAACCTCTTAGTCACACTGGCTGGATAGGGAATATTGACATCATGTATGAAGGTAGGGCATCCAAGACACTGTTAACTAGTGTCAATCTACCCCCATAAGAAAGGTATTGGCTCTTCCAGTTTGCAAGCTTCCTTTCACACTTTTCAATTACTCCACTCCATATTTCTTTTGACTTGCTTTTAGCTCCCAGAGGTCTAACAACCTTTTAGTTATGAAAAAAAGATATCATATTTAATTGATTATGCAGTTACACTTGAGCTTCAAAGTTCACATGGACAGACTGATAAAATTAGAAATGAGCCCATACATAGATGAGACATTAACAAAAAGAAATTCAAGACAGTGTGTTTATTGATGCTGTCTAAGAAACAGATATATTCATTATAGTTGAGCCAGCATCGCATGAAGTAGTTACCATTATAGAGAGAGGTGACTGAGTAGTAAGGGAACCTTGAGGGAAGTGAAGGTCCAACAAGATATTAAAGACGTGAAAGAAAATAAACTTAACTTGAAAAGAATTGGCCAGAATTTTATTTTTTTGAGATAAAGGTAACTGTATATTTACACAAAAAACTCATCATTCAAACAGATGAGGTGGGATCATACAACCCACAGCGGGTATCTTCAAAAACATAAAAAACTTTATAGTTGCCGTATGAAATCAACTAAAGCTTCTACTTCTCCCACCATATCTTGTTTACACCAAAAATAAAGAAGACTAAGACATTTCATCTTGATCTTCTGGATACTACTGTTCTTTCCTTCAAAGCATCTTGCATTTCTCTCCTTCCATAGTGTCCACTAGATGCAAGCTGGAACACTATTCCACCGGTCTTCGGTCTTCCTTGGCCCCTCTTCTTCCTTGGTCACACCTTCCACCAGTCAAATTGGGATTGAAAAGAGGCCACAATCTTCTGATGATTTTCCACACAGAACAGCCAAAAGTTCCAGCAACTTCCTTAGTGATCCAGTGGTTCTGAACCATACTTCTGTGAGATGAATCTTCTCCATAGGGTCATATCTTCATTGCAAAATCTCCATAACCATTTCTGTAATAGACTAGTCATTTGTAGACTAAGACTCTTTATACCCAAACCTCCTCGGCTTTTGCTAAGAGTTACAACATCTCACTTTACCAGATTGTACCTTTGCTTCACCTTGTTCCCTTGCCATAGGAAAGTTCTCCTTCGCTGATTAAACTTCTTTTCAATGCTCCGTAGTATAGGGAACAAAATCATCATATATGTGGGAAGAGCATCCAATACTGATTTTATAAGGGCCAGTCTACCCCTCGGGATAAATATTGACTCTTCCACCTTGCCAACTTTTTTTCACGTCTTTACAGCACTTCACTATAGATTTCCAACTCCTTGTTCTTTGCACCCAGTGGCATGCCAAGGTATTTAGTAGGCAGTGAGGCTACTCGGCATCCTAGGTTCTCAACTAAGCTTACATAGTATCAACTTAGTTAACTGGATAAAGGAAGCTCTTATGCTAGTTAACACATAATCAGCAATGCCTTCAAATATGGTTAGGATTGCCGTTAAATGTCTGATTTACATCACTTTCGCTTCACAAAAGACCAATAAGTCATCCGCATATAGTAGCTGTGTAACCTCCATAGCATTACCCCTGTTTGTGTGTGCACAGAAACCTTCTATCCATCCATTTTCATTTGCTTCTCTAATCATGTAGTTAAGACCCTCCATAGCTAAAATAAATAGGAAGGGTGACATAGGGTCTCATTGCCTCAATCACAGAAAAAACCCTTCGGTGCTTCCATTAATGATAAGTGAAAACTTCACACTGGATATGCAAAAATTTAATCCAGTTGATCCACTTGTTCCAAAAACCCACGTCTCCCAATATTTTAAGAAGGAATTCCCAGTTGACATGGCTGTCAAGTTTACAGAGAATTCCTGGTGTGTTCTGCTTCACCTAGAATCTACCAATTTTTTGGCCGACCATTATCTGTATCCCCTTCAAGAAAGCCATTTGATGCTTATCCACTAGATTTCCCATAACTGTCTTCATCCTTTCGGTAATAAGCTTGGATAAGATTTTGTACACTCCACCAATCAAGCTTATTGGTCCGAAATCTTTCAACTCTTCTGCTTCAAATTTCTTTGGGATTAATGCTATAAAAGTAGCATCAAAAGACTTCTCAAAAAATTCATTTTGATGGAAATTGTGGATAGTCTACATCAAATCTTCTTACAGGGTCTCCCAACAGGCCCCAAAAAAACACATAGTGAAGCCATCTGGCTCAGGTGCTTTGTCACCATCACTATTTAACAATATGTAACACCTCTGCTTCTGTGGAAGGCCTCTGCAACCACTCTTGTTCCTCCAGGGAGAACTTTGGGCAGTCCACCAACTCGAAAGAGGACCTCCACTTTTCTGATTCTGTATAGAGTCTCTCATAGAATTTTATCATGGTTACCTTGATTTCTTCCGAGTCTTTGATTTCCTCTTCCCTTACCATCAATCTATCAATAGTGTTGTACCTTCTATGAGTTGTTGCCATTCCTTGGAAAAATCTAGTGTTATTATCTCCCTATTTCAACCAAAGAACCTTGGATTTTTGCCTCCAGCTGGACTTCTCATTTTTACTATTGCTCTTATCATCATCTCATGCTCAGTCAAATCTATGTTATCCTGTGCCACATCAATATCAGCCAACTCATTGAGAAGACGGTTTTTCTTGTTAGTTAGCTCCCCAAAGGTTGTTTTACTCCATTCTTTAAGTTTTTTTCTCAACATCTTTAGCTTCATGCTAAATTTGTAATCATGGCAGCCTTCCACCAGGAAGCCATTCCACCAGCTATGGATTAGATCCTTGAAACCTTCCACCTTCCGCCACCAGTTTTCAAACTTGAAATAGGATCTCTTCTATTCCCAATATCCACATTGCAACATAATAGGGTTGTGATCAGATATCACTCTAGGCATAATTTGTTGTCTCATATTCTTAAAAGTTTCTTCCCATTCCATAGAATAGGGAAACCTACCTAGTCTAGCTGCACTGTGATGGTCAACCCCTCTGAACCTTGTAAAATTCCCACCATTTAAATGGGGATCACGCAATTCCATGTCCTTTATCCAATTAGAGAAATCAATAGTACATTAGTAATTCTGCTACATCCTCTGCTCTCCGCCAGAGATCTAACTGAGTTGAAAGGTCCTCCACATAATTCCCTGGCTGCTGTAATTTCTTCCCAGCACTCCAATTTCTCACTTCTGGTATGAGGGGCATAAACCCCAGTAAGAACCAACAGAAAGAGCTTTGTACTGTTTCAAACTTGTAAGTGAAGGAGTATTGACCTGTCTCCACAAGACTCCCCACCCTGACACTGCATTCTCACATAATTAGGATCCCACCACTACTTCCATCGGCTTCAATATACCCCCACCTCATCCATATACAAGGCCAGAGTTGTTTGGCAATGCCCTCCACATCCTTGTTCACCGTTGTTTCTTGAAAGAAGTAAACATCCGCCTTCCACTTTTGTAACGAGCTCTTAACAAGATTTCCAACAGAAATCTTGTTAATTCCCTTTGCATTTCAGTGATTAGTTTTACTTTCATTTGTAAGTCAAAGTGCAAGCTCTCCCTCTGCTTCTGACTCCTTCCACTTCCTCATTAAGCTGGACTGTAGGTTCTTCAACTCATTTTTCCCTATCCCTCTGCATCTAGGTGTTGAAATTGTTTTTCCTTTCCCCTTTTCCTCCATCGCAGCCTTTCTTTCATCGAGTCTCATAAGTAGAGCGTGTGTTTCCTCCTTGAACCCCTCGAAAGCTACTCCATATGTGCTGCTCAATTCCAACATGTGGGAATTAACCCATCTGAATGCGTCAATCTCAGAATCGTGTTGATTGCCCGGAATTTGAGTGGCTACTGGTTCAACATATCATGAATTTATTGTATCTGCATGTTTCGTTCTTCAATTTGAGACTTGCGTATTTCTAAGCAGTCCCCTTTTCCTTCATTTGATTATCCTTGCTCTTGTCTGCTGCTAAGCTCTATTTCCCCTCTTTGCATGCTAGATTCCTCTCTCGGAGAGGCATCTGATGAAATTTCGAGAGTTGTCTCCATGGAAGAGGACTCGCATTCCTTGTACGCCTCCAAGAATTGAGTTGCAAAGACTTAACACCACATGGCCAGAATTTTAAAATCAGTTATGCAGCTTAAATGATGTGTTGGCCAGGATCTACTCTATTTCCACCATGCAAATTCACATTGTTCACATAGAATAAAGCATGCTTTCAACAAGACAATTTTAGGGAAAAGATTAGGCAAAACTACAGAAATTTTAGCTCGACTTTTTGTGCAGAAACTCTTATAATGGCCCCAGGCGTGCCAACCAGAGATCTAAAATGAAAAAAAATGTTGCCTGTATGGATGCAGTATTCAATGAACACAAACACGTATCACCAGATAATGTCATTGACTACTAAAAACAGAGAAGGTAGGTACTTGATACCTAATTGGATTGGCCGTTCTATTTGCTGTGGTAGGCCAGCCTCTAGAACATCTTCAACCAAAAAGTCACCAGCACTAGTTTCTTTTCCATGCAGTGCAATAATATTACCTACGAAACATTCACATATATAAAAGCAATTCATTTCATAAGACAACTAACTTACCTATGCAAAAAGGAGAAAAACTTTCTCCTATATAAAAGCAATGTCAACCAGTGACTACATCTCCAACCAAAAATGTCATTAGATAACCAGCTAAAAAGCCCCTCAATCGTAGAATCAAAATCAGTTACACAACAGTCCAGCCACATGATAGGATTGAGATAAAGCTACTCACCTGTTACATATGTAGCCGGCAAAAGCAAACAACCACTTAGTTTGACTCTTCCGCTCTCATCTTCCAAAACTAAATTATCATCTGGGTGTGTAAAGTTATGACGCTGTACAAGCGGTGAAGCAGATCTCTGTACAACCAAGTTTGATTAGTAATCGCTTAAAGAAGGGATATGTTTGCACAAGAACAAAACATATCTCCACAAGAATGGTTTTAAACAAAACTTTAGATAGGAAAATTAACATGTTGCATGATCAACGTTTTATACCTCCTTAGAGTACTCATCCAGAATAGAAGGTTTAAGCTTCATGTGCTTGTAGAGTGTCCCAACTATAATGCATTCTTTGCCTTCCTCTAACCCCAGAACAGTACAGACTGCAAGGATACAGTAATTAAGGAAACAAAACACAAGGAAAAATGTAATATTTGAGTAAACGTTCTAAGCACCAATAAGTAAGCTCTAAATGATGCTACAGTAACAAGTGGAAATCCCAGAAATTCTCTTTCTTAGGTTTCCACCTTGTGTTCTGAGGAACTAATTTAGCCACCAAAAGCTACAGTTAGATAATTAAAAATAAACAAGGGAGATAGGCATCAGGGATGAAAATAATAAATAAAAGGATGAATTAGTTATCAAAATGGGGGAGCTTAATATTTTGAAACTCAGAGAATGCACGTTTGATATTTGCAACATGTACCTTTAGTAAGGATCGTCTGTGCATTTTATACGTCAAAGTGATCAAACTGTATAATTTGTTGCCTTAAGAAATCAGCCTTCCAGTTTTCTTTTAAATGGTAGCATCCATGGAAGCATAACTCCATTAAAGGACATGGATGAAGCTCTGGAAGGTACGGAGATGCAATACAAGGTTGAGGGCTTCGATAGGAGATCAAGAAGGTGCTGCTTATTGGGAATGAAGAACTCAAGACTTGTGGAGAAGATTGGGCTGAGTGCTACACTTGTTTCATGGTCCAAGCCCAAATTTTTGGGCTTTCTAGGACACCTAAGGTATTTGTTGGGGTAATGTACTCTTATTTCTTATGTTAGTGACTTTATTAGTTTTGAGGATGATGATATTTTGTTGTATATTAAGTCAGTGACTGTGATTTCTAAGTCCAAAGATAGGAGTAATTTAAATTGAGCATGACATAGTTGATTGTGTGCTCCAACTTGTTGAAAGAAAGTGCGATGTCTGTGACAGGAGGTTTGCGTACCAGTTTGATATTTCTACTTCTCTTATTCAAATGTCTAATGAGTTTTCAGGTGATAACTAACTGGAATGTAATTCTTATGGAGAGACTGAGAGTAATTATTCGAGTCTTGTTAACTGTGGGCTTGTAAAAGTGTTTGCTACTAGTGATGAGGAGATACATGTTTGTTTTGAACTAGTGATCAAATACTCTTTCAAGGATATTTTGTAACTCTTTAGGTGATGATATGAGCTATTAATAGCTTAGAGTTCAATGAGTTTGGGAATATTATTCAATGTGGAAGAGTTTCTATCTCTAGATTTATGGGTTGTGCTAACCATCTTGAAGGTTTAAATGCGTATTTGAAAAGTTTACATGTAGAAGAATCATTGGGATGTGAAATTGATGATGCTTGGCTCTACCATTTAAGTGTTAAATTTGATGCATGTTGTAGGGATTTTGTGTTTTCTTTGTTATGCATAATTTTAAAATGTGTTATTGATAAAACTTAATTTGGCATACGAGTTTCTGTACTTGATGCATCTAAGAAAGATTCTTGTTGTGCTTGTTTAAGTAGAAATAAATTTCATTGGGATGATAATGTCCACATGCTTTATAGAGGAGTATTTTTACCTGTTAGGCTTAATCGGATTAAGTGGACACATGGTTATTATCTTGTTTTATTCCTACCATCATTGCTTATGATTAATGAATGTTGTTTACTAATCCTTATTTTCTTGATCCTGCGAGTATAAATTCGAGGACGAAATTTCTTCAAGAAGAGGGGAATGATACCATCCATGGAAGCATAACTCCATTAAAAGGCATGGATGAAGCTTTGGAAGCCAAAAAGATAGAATACAAAGGATGAGGGCTTCAATGGGAGATCAAGAAGGTGCTTATTATGGAAGAAGAGCTCAAGGCGTGTGGAGAAGATTGGGCTAAGTGCTATACTTACTTCATGGTTCAAGTCCAAGTCCAAGTCTAAGATGAGGAGGATTGGGACCCATAAACCAGCCCAAATTGATGCCTAAAAGAACCGAAGTCACAGGCTAAATTGGAGCAAATTTCACACGCTATTTAGGTGTGTTCTTGTGAAGACCATGTGCTACTTCTTTCCTTAATTTTGTTGATTAGTTCCGAAAAGAAGTGTGACATTAATTTTACTTGTTTTCCTATACAAGTTTCCTTATTTCTTTTAGAAACTTTTTACATGGTTTTCTAATCAAAGTTTCCTAGTTAGGTTTTACTACTTTTCTTTTTCCTAAAGGACTTGTGTCTAAAGTAGTATAAGATTTGAATCCCAAGCCTTTTGGGAGAGCAAATTTTCGTGTCTCCTTCTATATGTAGGAACGGTTGGTACTTGGGATTTATTTAGCGACCCTAAATGAGCAATTCCTTTAACAGGTAAGATTAATTCTTTTAACTGTATATCTTTGGTTCTTATTCGTCTAATTAAGAAGTTAACTAGTCTTATGCTAATTATTGTCTTTAATTATTCAATTACGGGTCTAGATCACTCTTCTATCTAAGTTATTGAATTGAATCTGTTAGTAACATAATTAGCCTTAATCCGCTAACTTTCTATCTACTAAGAATCAATTAGGGTTCCTAGCATTATCTCCGAAATTCTTGAACTTCTTCCATCTTTATTTTCTTGTCTTTAGTTTCAGTCTTTATGCTTCCGCATATTTTCTAGTTTCTTCATATTATTCTTGAAACCAACTAACTCGATTCTTATCAATTAGTTCTCCCGAGTAAAGGGAAACAGAATGTGGGGAAAAGAAAAAGATGAACAATTCTATAACGAAAGTTTTCCACCTAAATTCCCAAGATGAAAATGAATGACATGAATGTAAAAGGAAGACCACAGATTACACGCTTTCCGGGAGATAACAGAATTCATTACTTGCCATAATACTTTGAGTAGTGGGCAACTTGCACTCTTCCATTCTTTAATAATGGACACAAATTAGTGAAATTTCCATAAATACAAACTTCAGAACCCTGGGGTCGTTTAATGGGAACAAGTTATCCCGGGATTAGCTATACCAGGATCAGTTATCCACCATGTATATGGGATAACTTATCCCATCACTATGGTATAAATGGTGGGATAAATAATCCCGAGACTAGCTAATACTTCCAACCAAACGCAGGATAAAATAATCCCGACTATAGCTCACACCAAACAACCCCTTAATATAGCTAAATAGTTATAAAAAAAATTAACTATTTTCTGAGCTAATCAATAAGTACCAAACAAAAATGACCAGAAATAAAACCCACCAAAATATCCAGATTAATCAAACACAAGTGAGAAAGCTCAAAAACCCAGTAGAGCAAATTAAAGACAAAATTCAAAAGTAATTACCAGGTAAATGGGGTTTCCAATTGGGAAGGAGAGAGTAAAGGAGAGTTCGCATCAAATGGAGCCTAGCAAAATATATTTGGCTATACTGTTGACCTCTGTAAACCTCCTTCTGAATCCCAAAACTCTCATCCTGTTTTTTTTTTTTTTGGTGCAATAAAAAGATAAAATTGTAAGAAAAAGAAAAAGAATTTGCTCTTTGTCGAATTGAAAAATGAAGGAAGAGGAATAAATACCAAAGATTGGTAAAGGGATTGTTTTCGCTGGAGAAGGTTGTTATTCACTGAATCCACTTCCATTGATAATAAAAAAAAAAAAACTCTTCCCACTGCTTGCGCTATTAAAGTTTCCTACTTGAGTTTCCTCTAGGCTTTGCCAAAAACAAAAGAGCTTCAACTTGTTGAAAAGTAAGAGAGACAAAACCCTATCAGTGAAACACCATTGGCGGTCAGCTTTAACACCTCTTTTTCAACACCCAAATAAATCTGTTGAGTTGAGTTGAGTTTCCTCCATCACCTTCATCAAGATATTTTTTATGTGAATTATTAAAAGGATAAAATGAAGGAAATCTTTTATTTTTCCCTCTATAGTTGCGTTGGGGTTGTAACTCTAATATTTTGAACCTTTAGAATTTGGGTTAAAGAATTACGAGTGTAAAGGATTTTTTTTATATATAAATGGGATAAATAGGATATTGTCGATTCTTAAATTGTTTAAACTAAAAAGTATAAGAATCGTTATTATCTACTAATTCATCATGCACTTCTAATTTTCAAATTTGTAGTATATTTTGTTTGTAATCGGCGCCTTAATGTTTTCTTCCCCTTTCCTTTTCTTTTCTTTTATCGTACGTACATGACTATAAAAAATTATTATTAGGAGGATTAATGTCACGTCTTTAATTACGATTAGATCGTGCGAGCACCTATTTTTAATCTATCTAAATAGGAGAATCCTGAACCACTCAATCATAAGTGTGTGAAAGTCATTAAAACAGGTTATTATAATAATAATAATAATAATAATAATAATAATAATAATAATAATAATAATAACAACAACAACAACTAGGACGATAATGACTTGATTCATCCGAAAATACAACTTATTTCATGTTTAATTAAAAATACATCGTTTACCCCAAATCTAGTCTACGCATGTACAAGAGATGCTAATAGAAGACATGACAATTAAATGTAAATGATACAACTCTCGTCTCAAGAGTAGAGCACGAAAGCTGCTGATAGAGAATCTTCAATCTAAGCACGAACTTCAGCCAACATGTCTCACATCTACACCAAGAAAAGTTGTAGAGCGAGTACCATTAGAACAGCCACACGTACTGGTAGGTATCATCAGCCGACTGAGATTAGCTGACATAATTATGCACAGAAGATCGACATACAACAGATACTTCCACAACAACATTTAACAGGGTCATCCCTAAAGTGACTCACACCAAAAGTACCTCGGACTTACTCTACTACTATTCCCAAGGAACTACATTCTCATGTTCTAGCTAACTTTCTTAAATATCTCTAACGTTATGCTACAGTCACGGGGTATTTTCTATTTCTCAAATTCTTCTTCTCTATTTACTCCTAAGATTACTTACTCATTTAGAAGTAGTTGTAAAACATTACCAGACTAACCATTTTCGAGGTTCTTCCAGCAAACACCACACTTAACACAACAATCCCTTTTTGCACTCAGCTCATAAAATATTCACCGATACAACAATAATTTTATACAAAAGTTACATGCAGTGTAGTTACCAACAACCTTGAACTTAGCCCAACCAGACATGACAGACATCAATATGTAACAACTCACGCAGTTTATTCAATTAGAGTCAATAATGGTAATATCAAATACACTTAAATCTTTGAATACCATTACAAGTATGTAAAAAAGTTCACAAGACATGGAGCCTAAGTTCACCTATCACTCGTCGATGTAACTAATACCTTTAATCTCACTCGTAACGACAATATCATCTCACTATGACTGACCATGAAATAATACAATGATGAATGCAATGATAAATGTCATGATACATGTAAGAGTGCAAGCACATGCTAAGGGGTTGTTGCTCCACTAGCCATGACCTGCAGAGGACCCTAGGTGTCCATGTACCATGCATACTGCGTGGTATCTGATCCATAAAATTTGTATCAACATCCATATCAATATAACTAGGTTCTCAGGCCTATTTCTTTTTATATACATAATGTCCCAAAACACACTTACACTTATTCATCACATCTCACTCATCACTTCCTGTACATCTAGCTTGTTCATTCAAGCATAACAGAAAAATATAGCAATTCAATCATGTCCTAAGACCAATCACAAATTACATAATTCAATCACATACCATATAGTAAAATGAGTCTCAACTCCAATTAAACATGTTATGCATACATGACCTCACCAAACCTTGTTCATCAGTCCAAGTACATCCAAGGACCACAAGATAAAGCCCAGTGATCCACTTATCTACCGGTGTTAATATAAGTTTCCTTTATAGGCTATAAATTCATAATTCATCCTATCTTTTACGACCGACCAAATTCTCATAATTACCGGATCTTTCCATTAAGTAAATCTTATTAAGACACCATTTTACCCCATGATTCAGGGAGTGCAACTATTAGGCCAATCCATAAAAAGAATCACAATCAACACAACAAGAGTGCAACAAGTTCACATGAATTATCAATTATCACCATAATTAATTCAAGATCCATTCTAGAAGTTGATCACTTCACAGTCTAGTTCTCTCTTTGATTCAGTTCTTATCTTTTTATTACGCACAACAATCTAAGCCTCAAATTGTTACCTCCTAACTTATCACTATACACGAGAATTTGCAAACACATATATGTGAGATCCTGTATTTTTTACATAATATACATAGCGTGACGTGATTGTATGAGGTGTAGAGTATCGGGAGAATAAGGTTACAAATGGATGGTAATATCAAGAATTAAACTATTTTTTTAGGTCAAAGGAAGCCCTTAAACAAGTTTGAGTTAAAGATATGTCTCGTGTAATATCCCGCTCATTCAGAAAATTTAAATTAACTCATACCTTCGGGGTAAGACTAAGAGTGTATAATATTGTAACTACCCTTCCCATTATTATGGGTGAGCTATTCGTGCGAGAAAATAGGTTAGAAATCTTTCGGGTTGGGAAGTTGAAAATTTTAGGCTAGTTTAGTCTCAAATGAAATCTGAGCAAGGTGCAATCCGGGAAAGGATTGGGTAAAATGATTAAGTTTGAGCTTGTTTTTATATTAGCTAAGGTGTTAAGGAGTCCGTAGGACTTTTTGGATTTAAATTCGGGTGAGTAAAACTCCCAATATCGAACTTGACATAAAGGGGTTGGTTTAGAACATCATGGTTTGAGGGTGTGTCATGAAATAGGCAAAATTGGGAGAATTTCTGAGTTTCTATCCTGTGTCAACTACTATAGCAGGTGATATGCCGCTATAGCAGAAGTCAAAGGTGGTCAACTCCACTATAGCGGGCGGCTTCCGCTATGGCGATGCCGCTATAACGGCATTGGGCTGCTAAAGCGAGATTAGTCACTGTAAATACAAAAACTTCCCTAGAAACGTTCTTTATTTCTCAAGAACTTTTTGGGGAGGGCTGTGGCAATTTTGGGCGATTCTCAACACTTTTCCATCAAAATTCTTCGTTAAGGTATGTATATTATCCCCATAAACTAGTACTTCAATTCTTATGGCTTAGAATAGTTAGTTACAGGCTTGAGAAAGGGTTTAACTTAACCTAGGTTAGATTTCTGGTGTAAAAGGAGAATGTTGGGATGAAAAACCTTGTGTTCTTGGTTTAAGTTGTTATTTAGGATTCCTATACCGTATTTCACAACCATAACCATGGAATTGGTAGTAATTAGGTGAAATTATAGTGGAAAGGCCCTGGAACAGGAGGAATGATCATGGAATTAGCCTGGGGGTTCGGGATTAAGTTGTAATCCGCGATAATATAGGTCATTTGGTTGATTATGTATTTGTATTCTTATTTTTCGACTATGATCAAGCTAAAGTTGCAAGAAATGAGAAAGCTCAGGTTCAGTTGAGCATTTAGGCTTGAATTGAGGTAGGTGATGGTTAACTTGTGACCCAATTGTGTTATGTGTCCATGTTAACTGTTTTATCAGTATTACTTGCACAATACATGTTCATGGAAAAGGGGAATGAATATTAAATGATATCTTAATGTCAATCTCATGCAATGAACTTATTTTAAATGCTTGTTGGTTGTACAAGTGTGATATGTATTCATTGTGGTTGTGATTGTGTGATATTTGTGATTCTTCGGTTGTTCGGGTACCACGCCTGGTACAAATCATTGGTTGGCTTGGGTACCACACCTGGTATATGTTTATGCATTGGTTAGCTCGGGTACCACGTATGGTACATATTCTATTATGGTTGGCTCGGGTACCATGCCTGGTACATGTTTATTTGTTATTATGTGTGTTGGTTCTATGAGTAAACCAGAATTATCTGTTATGATGTTATTATTACATGTTGGTCCATGAGTGGCCGGGTTGGTGTGTTTAAGTGCCAAGGTGGTTTCTTATGTAAACTGGGATTGCATGTTGAACACCATAGATGATGTCCTAGGGATCCTTGGGTGGTCCGAGTTACTTGAAGGATATGATGAACTTGTATATGGTCTATTATTGTGGTTTTGGGCATGTATTATGTGATTGTTAAGTCAGGTTGATGACTGGGAGTGTTGACTTGATTTATACATGTTTGTCCTGTTATACTAAGTTATAGTTATATGTTAATATTTCGTATTTTGGAGTTCACGGAATATCCTACCAGTACAATATTATTTTGTGTACTGATACTGTACTTGCTATTCTTTTGTTAAGTACGTGTAATATTTCAGCGGCTGCTGCGAGACCTCAGTTGTAGTTCAGACGACTTCCGAATCCAAGGGTGAGCTGCATCTTTCGGGCTACCATGGATTCTTCTATTAGTTCTAGTCCATTGTTCGGACTTAGACTTGCTTTGTTTTGGGGTTACATCCCCGTCTGGTAGGCATGTTTAGAGTTTTGGTACACGACTTTCAAATTTTAGAGATTATTTTTGCAGGTGTTCTATTCTTTAAATTTTAGATGTGAATCTTGATTTTATCTATTGAATTGGTTTTAGTTGCTTTGATTTATGGTTAAGGATTGGTTGGATATTTGGTTCTCCCACTGGGGGTTTAGTGTGGGTGCCACTCACAACGATATAAGTCATGACAAAGATGGTATCAGAGTCCTATATTCATTGATCTTGTCGTACCAAAATAGGTCTAGAAGAGTCTTCTGGAATGGTACGAAGATGTCTGTACTTTTCTTCGAGAGGCTACAGGGCTTTAGGAAACTATATGTTATTTCTTCCTTCGTGCAATAATTTGATTCTAATTGGTATCTGGTGATCCAAATTGGTATCTGACTTTTTTCATTCTTTTGTCCGCAGATGGTGAATACTAGACGGAATGGAGCAAAGACAAAAACTCCAACTGCGAGACCGATAGTTCGTGGGCGAGAAAGGGGTAGGGGAAGGGGGAGAGTGACACCCACTAGGGGTGGAGCTCAGGTAGCGACTGACCAGAGGCCAGCGTCACCTCCCTCACCCCAGGTTCATGTTTAAGAGGAGGTTAAGGTAGTGCACGAGGATGGCGCGGAACCATAGGTGGCAGCATCGGTTGGAGGTGCAGGTCTTCCCCTTATGTCTTCTGAGGTTATTCAGCAGGTGTTGGCATTTCTGAGTGGATTAGCTGGTACTAGTGCCACTCCCACTATGCCTACTACTCAGGTTCTGGGTCCCCATTCCGCTGCCACTTTAGCTCTCAGGATGGATGAGGCCTCAGATATAGATGCATTATTCCATCCGGTGTTAGACCCTGTCATGATTGGAACCGAGCATGAATTATTGACTCAGTTCCTGAAGATGAAATCTCTATCATTCCATGGTACAGAAGATGAGGATGCTTTTGAGTTTATCTTAGATTGCTATGAGAGGTTGCATAAGTTGGGGATTGTACAACAACATGAGGTTGAGTTCGTGACTTTCCAACTACAAGGTGATGCTAAGCAGTGGTGGAGGGACCATATGGAGTGTCATTCGTCAACTTTGCCTCCGATAACTTGGGCTCAGTTTCATGCCCTGTTTTTATATAAGTATGTGCCCCGTACTTTGAGGGATCGCAAGAAGGATGCATTTCTGGCTCTTGAGCAGGGCAACATATCTCTTACAGCTTATGAGGCTAAGTTTTATGCTTTGTCTCGCTATGCTACCCAATTATTGGGCACTGAGGAGGAGAGGATCCGGTTGTATGTTAAGGGCCTGAATACTAAATTGCAGTTTCTATTTATTCACATGACTTCTGCAGGGAAGATTTTTAATGAGGTGACTGACTATGTGAAGAAACTGGAGGGCGTTAAGCAAGTTGGGCATGCTAAGGTATTAGCTAAGAAGTCCCGAAATGAAGGTAATTTCAGTGATTCTTATTCCATAGGTCCCAGTCAGCAGGTTCATTCAGCTTGCCCTATTCAATCAGTCTTGCCAGCTTCTACATGTGGTCATTCAGGGGCTATTCAGCAGTCTCCAGCTCCTAGAGGCCAGAGGGCTTCCGATTCTTCTACCAACAAGCCCTCTCTTGAGCGAGGATGTTTCCATTATGGTGATCTAGGTCATTTCAAGAGGGAATGCCCTCTGAGGTAAGCAGGTAATCATGTATAACATCAAGCCAAGGCTGTGGTTCTAGCAGGTGGACGTGGAATGGCATGGGTCATCCACAGGGTGGGCGAGGTAATTATCAGGGAGGTCGCGGTGGTAACAGAGGTAATGGTAACACGGGAAAAGGTAGAGCACAATGCGCTAGAGATTTCCTAAATTAAGGATAAAGCTTATTGTTATGCCTTCCCAAGCAAGTTTGAGGTCGAGGCATCTGATGCTGTGATAACAGATAATGTTCTCGTCTGTGACCGGATGGCTTATGTTTTATTTGATTTGGGTTCCACATATTCTTATGTATCTGTTAGATTTTCCTTAGGTATGAACTTGATTTGTGATGTTTTTGATTCTTCTATTCATGTTTTTACTCCGGTTAGAGAGTCTGTGGTAGTGGCCTATATGTTTCATTTATGCTTTGTTGTATTTATGGGATTTCAGGCTTGGGTAGATTTGGTCATATTGGATATGATAGATTTTGATATTATATTGGGTATGACTTGGATGTCTCCTTATCTCACTGTTTTGAACTATAATTCTAAGACATTAGCTTTAGAGATGCTGGGTATGGATAGACTAGAGTGGGAGGGTGTGTATAGGCCTAAGCCAGTGAAGATATATCCTTTCTTTGGGCTAGAAAGCTAGTGGGGAAGGGGTGTTCGGCCTTTCTGGATCATCTTCGAGATGTTAGTGCGGAATCCCCTTCTATTGAGTCAGTCCCTGTAGTTTATGAATTTCAGGAGGTATTTCCTACGGATTTGCCTGGTATGCCTTCGGACAGGGACATTGACTTTGGTATCGATTTGGAGCTGGACACTCGCCCAATCTTTATTCCTTCTTATCAAAACTCAACTACAGGAACTTCTTGATAAGGGATTTATTCGTCTCAGTGCTTCTCCTTGGGGTGCTTTGGTCTTGTTTGTTAAGAAAAAGGATGGTAGCATGAGGATATGTATAGATTACATGCAGTTGAAGGAGGTTACCATCTAGAATAAGTTCCCTTAGCCCGCATAGATGGCCTTTTTGACCAGTTGCAGGGTGCTTTAGTGTTTTCCAAAATTGACTTGAGGTCAGGGTATCATCAACTAAAGATTAGGCCTGGGGATATACCTAAGATGGCTTTCAAGACTCGGTATGGGCATTATGAGTTCCTGGTAATGTCGTTTGGGTTGACTAATGCATCGACAACCTTTATGAGCTTGATAAATATGGTTTTAAGTCATTCTTGGATTCTTTCGTATTGTTTCGGGAATTCTAAAGGTAAAGAAATTGTATGCTAAATTTTTGAAATGCAAATTTTGGTTATATTCGGTTGCCTTCTTAGGGTATGTGGTCTTGGAAAAAAGGGTGATGGTAGATCCTCGTAAGATTGAGGCGGTTAAGAGTTGGGTCCGGCCTAGCTCTGTGACTGAGGTTAGGAGCTTTATGGGTCTTGCTAGCTATTCTCGCTGGTTCGTCAAGAATTTCGGTTCTATTGCTACTCACTTGACAAGGTTGACCCTGAAGGAGGTACCATTTGTTTCATTTGACAAGTGTGAGGAGAGCTTCCAAAAGCTCAAGACGCTTTTGACTACGACTCATATTCTCTCATTGACGGTTGAAGGTAAAGATTTCATTGTTTTATGTGATGCTTCACATCTAGGTTTGGGTATTGTGTTGATGCAGGACAGGAATGTCATAGCTTATGCTTCAAGGCAATTAAAGCCTCACGAGAAGAATTACTCGACTCATGATTTGGAGTTGACAGCGGTGGTATTTGTACTTAAGATTTGGAGGCACTATTTCTATAGTGTCAAGTACAGGTGGACATGGTATGGTATATACCAAATTACCATACCATACCAAATTTTTTGATACCGTGATTTTGGTATTATGGTATTTGGTATAGTATATGGTATATATTTTAAATTTTTTTGGTATTCGGTACGGTATTTGGTATTTAGAAATAATATATTAAAATACCGAATACCATACCAAAGTATGTAGTTACATAAATAATATATATATATATATATATATATATATATATATATATATATATATATATTTTAAAATACTAATAAATATACAATCTAGTATTAGTATAAACTAAATGTTTAGAAGTTGGAACTTTGACTACTCTATTTTGATTGAAATGTCTTTTAAATGTAATTGATTAACAAAAGGAGTTATTTATACTTTCTTTTGAATATATATTTTTACATGTGTAATGTGTTAGTATGATACAATTGAGATCTTTTTTTGAAAAGTCAAAGTCCTAATACTCTATTATACGAGTATATATTAGTCGAAGTTAAACAAATTATGGTTACCGATTTACCATACCACAAAATACCAAAACCGAACTTCAAAATACCGAACCATATCGAATTAATTTAGTATGATAATGATATAATATTCTTAAAAACCGAATATCAAAGTTACCGTACTAAAGTTTCAAATATCGTACCGTACCATACTATGCCCACTCCTAGTGCCAAGTGTGAGATATTCGCAGACCATCGCAGCCTGCAACATATGTTTACACAGAGGGATCTGAATCTGAGACAGAGAAGGTGGATGGAGTTGTTGAAAGATTATGACGTGACCATCCAGTATCATTCGGGTAAGACCAATGTTGTCGCAGACGCATTGAGCTAGAAAGCGATAAGCATGAGTAGTTTGGCTTGTTTGGGAGTGTCAATGTGACCCTTGGCTAGAGAGATTCAAACTCTAGCATCCAAGTTCATACTGTTGGGTATTTCAGAAAAGGATGGAGTGTTGGACAGTCTTGAGGTTAAGTCCACAATTTTGGAGGAAATTAAAACCAAACAGTTTAAGGATGTGCAATTGAACAAGCTCCAGAACAAGGTGGCATCTGGTGAGACCTCGGATGCCACACTTGACGCGTATGTGATATTGTGTTTTAGAGGGCGGATATGTGTCCCTCGGGTTGATGACTTGATTCAGAATGTGTTAGCTAAAGCTCATGGTTTTTGATATTTTATTCATCCGGGCGTAACCAAAATATACTAGGACTTAAGGTAGCTTTATTGGTGGCCTGGGATGAAAAGGGACATAGTAGAATATGTGTCCAAGTGTCACAATTATCAGCAGGTGAAGTACGAACACCAAAGGCCTGTAGGTTTGTTTCAAAGGATACCCATTCCTGAGTGAAAGTGGGAAAGGATAGTCATGGACTTTGTGGTAGGACTTCCTAAGACCTTGGGGAAGTATGACTCAATTTGAGTCATCGTGGACTGGCTGACTAAACCAACCCATTTAATTCTAGTCAGGGTGGATTACAACTCCCAACAGTTGGCCAAAATCTACGTCAAGGAGATAGTGAGGTTGCATGGGGTGCCACTTTTCATCATTTCAGACATACGTACGTAGTTTACTTCTAAGTTCTAGAGCAGGTTACACAAAGAGTTGGGCACCCAACTCACTTTTAGCACAACCTTTCATCCTCAAAACGATGGATAGTTAGAGAGGATGATTCAAGTGATTGAGGACATTTTGAGAGCATGTGTGATTGACTTCGAGGGCCATTGGGATCAGTTCTTATCATTGTGTGAATTCTCATACAACAACAGTTATCACTCCAGTATTGACATGGAACCATTCGAGGCACTTTATGTGAGGGGATATAGATCGCCCATAGGGTGGTTCGAGACAGGTGATGTGAAGCCTTTGGGCATCGATTTGATAAAGGAAGCTCAGGAAAAAGTGAGGGGGATCTAAACCAAGTTGCTAGCGGTCCAGAGCAGGGAAAAAGAGTATGCTGATCACAAGGTAAAGGACATGTCATTTCAGGTTGGTGAACAAGTTCTGTTAAAGGTATCACCTATGAAAGGGGTAATGAGGTTTGTCAAGAAGGGTAAGCTTAGCCCTTTGTATATCAGTCCATTTGAGGTTCTCAAAAGTGTGGGACCAGTATCATACAAGTCGGTATTACCACCAGTTTGTCCGAAGTCCATCCAGTCTTCTATGTATCCATGTTGAAGAGATACCATGGGGATTACATCATCCAATGGGATTCAGTCTTGCTAGATAAAGTCCTTAAGTATGAGGAGGAGCCGGTTGCTATTCTTGATTGAGATGTCCGAAAGTTGAGGATAAAGGTAATCAGATCGGTGAAGGTTCAATAAAAGCATCATCCGATTAAAGAAGCCACTTGGGAAATCAAGAAAGACATGTGGGACAAGTACCCTCACTTGTTTGAAGATTCAGGTATTACTTTCTTCTGGTTTAGCTCATTTTTCTAATTTGATTATTCAGGGATGAATGATGGATAAATTGGTATTTGTTGTAGTGACCCTTCCCGTCATTATGGGTGAGCTATTCGTGCGAGAAAATGGGTTAGAATTTTTTTGGATTGGGAAGTTGAAAATTTCTGGCTAGGCTAGTTTCGGACGAAATTTGAGCAAGGTGAGGTCTAGAAAAATCCGGGAAAGGATTGGGTGAATGATTACGTTTGAGCTTGTTTTTTTATTAGCTAAGGCATTAAGGAGTCTGTAGGACTTTTCATAATTGAATTCGAGTGAGTAGAACTCCCGATATCAAACTTGACGTAAAGGGGGTGGTCTGGAACATCATGGTTTGGGAGTGTGTTGTGAAATGGGCAAAACTGGGAGGATTATCGAGTTTCTATCCCATGTCAACCGCTATAGCGGGTGACACGCTGCTACCGCGATGCTGTTATAGCAAAGAAATTCCTGCTATAGCAGGAGTCAAATGCGGTCAACTCCGCTATAGCGAGCGGCTTCTACTATGGCGGTGCTGTTAAAGTAGGATTGGGCTGCTATTGCAGGATTAATTGTTGTAAATGCAAAATTTTCTCCAAAAATGTTCTTTATTTCTCAAGAACGTTTTGGGGAGGGCTGTGGTAATTTTGGGCGATTCTCAGCACTTTTCCATCGAAATTCTTTGTTATGGTATGTATATTGTCCCCGTAAACTAGTACGTTGATTCTTATTGCTTAGCATCATTATTTACAGGATTTGGGAAGGGTTTAACTTAACCTAGGTTGGATTTTTTGGTATAAAAGGGGAATGTTAGGATGAAAAACCTTGGGATCTTGGTTAAAGTTGTTATTTAGGATTCCTATATCGTATTTCACTTGCATATCCATAGAATTGGTAGTAATTAGGTGAAATTATGGTGAGAAGGTCCTGGAATGGGGGGAATGATCATGGAATTGGCCTGGGGGTTCGAAATTAAGTTGTAATCCGTGATAATATAGGTCATTTGGTTGATTATGTGTTTGTATTCTTGTTTTTAGACCACGATCAAGCTAAAGTTGCAAGAAACGGAAAAGCTCCGATTCAATAGAGCATTTGGACTTGAATTGAGATAGGTGATAGTTAACTTGTAACCCAATTGCATTATGTGTTCATGTTAACTATTTTATGATTATTACTTGCATAATACATGTTTAAGGAAAAAGGGAATGAGTGTTAAATGATATCTTAATGTCAATCTCATGCAATGAACTTGTTTTAAATGCTTGTTGGTTGTACAAGTGTGATATGTATTCATTGTGGTTGTGATTATGTGATATATGTGATTCTTCGATTGACTCAGATACTACGCCTGGTATAGATCATTGGTTTGCTCGGATGCCACGCCTGGTATAAGTTTATGCATCGGTTGGCTCGGGTACTATGCCTGATACAAATTTTATTATGGTTGGCTCGGGTACCATACCTGGTACAAGTTTGTTTGTTTATATGTGTGTTGGTTCCATGAGTGAACTGAGATCATCTGTTGTGATATTATTATTACATATATGGTTTCTTATTTATACTGGGATGGCATGTTGAACACCATAGATGATGTCCTAGGGATCCTTGGGTGGTCCAGGTTACTTGAAGGATGTGATAAACTCGTATATGGTCTGTTATTGTGGTTTTGGACATGTCTTATGTGGTTGTTAAGTCAGGTTGAGGACTGGGAGTCTTGCTTATATTCACTTGACTTGATTTATACATGTTTGTCCTGTTATACTAAGTTATAGTTGTATGTTAATATTTTATATTTTTGAGCTGACTGATGATCCTACCAGTACACTGTTGTTTTGTGTACTGATACTGCTCTTGATCTTCTTTTGTTAAGTACATGGCATGTTTCGGCAGCTGCTACGAGACCTCAGTTGTAGTTCAGACGACTTTCGAATCCAAGGGTGAGCTACATATTCCTGGCTACCATGGATTCTTCTATTAGTTCTAGTCCATTGTTCGGACTTAGACTTGTTTTATTTTGGGGTTGCATCCCCGTCTGGTAGGTATGTTTAGAGTTTTGGTACACGACTTTCAGATTCTAGGGGATTATTTCTGCAGGTGTTTTATTCTTTAAATTTTAGATCTGAATCTTGGTTTTATCTATTAAATTAGTTTTAGTTGATTCACTTTGGGGTTAAGTATTGGTTGGAGACTTAGTTCTCCCACTGGGGGTTTAGTGTGGGTGCCACTCATGGTAGTTTAGGTTGTGACAAATATGATAATAAGGATGTACTATGAGGTATTATGATTGCAAAATGGTTGCTTGTTAAGTTTTGAAGTCAAGCAAGTTGCGAAATAAAAGTTGGCAAAAGTTATCGTAAGTTTCCTTAACAAATTTTGATCAAATATCTCAGAGCTTTTCTCCCAATCTATAATCATTTACCCTACTGACCGAATTGAAGGTCTACGAGTCTTATTTTCAATGCACAAAACCTCACATCAAACTGACATCGGAGTAAAGAGTTATGACTGTTTTATCATGGACTGTCTGAGCTGAAATCGAGTAGCGAACCGGGTCGGGTCAAAATTAGTATAAAGCTACATATTGACGTTTCAAGTCATTAAAAATATTCCAAAACAGTTCTAAAATAGAGAGCAAACATAAGAGAGGGGTCCAAGAGAGTTCTTGAGTTATCAAGGAGCGTTCTTAGTGACTCCTATCGTTAAAGTTTGCCTCCGTGCCTAGAAATGCGATCTACACGCGTGACAATTATTTTCCCCTTTGATTAGTCATGTTTGGAGCTAGTTTCAGAAGATTGAACTTGGTAGTTCTTGGTGGTTCTTCAAGCTTTACACTTGGTTTGCTAAGGTAATCATATCGAGGCTCTTTTATGATTGTTTTTACAAAGTTCTACGGACGTTTCATCAAGTTATGATCCTATGACAAATCTGCCAATTTAAGCTTAATTATAAACAGTTTATAGGTGCGTATAAGCTATGTATATATAGTGTTTGTGAAGCTTAGAACATAAGAAACAACTTTTGTGAAGGAACTACGGGCACGCAAACATTCATTGGAAAGGTATGTTAAGGCTAAGCTTTGTCCTTCCTTTGAGCACAAATTTTACAAAACTCCTAAATTGTCAAATGCGATATTTTACTATTCTATTTTTAGAAATACCTTCCATGAAAGGCATTGGAATCGCAACTGAAGTGTTTTCATGATTCTATTATGTTAATATTCCACTCGTTCGGTTATATAGGGTATTCAACATCTATATGTCATTTTGTCGACTTTCTTGACTTTATGTCCATATGTATTAGTTCTTATTCTTCTTTGGGTGTTGTGACTTAAAAAGATTATGAAGGAACATTAAGAATTTGCAACCAATCCTCCTTCCTCGCTAAAGTATTTTTTAGAAAACTTTAAAATAACATGTCAATTTCCAAAACTCTCAAATGTAGTTCGTATGTTTAAACTACTAAAGGACATAGTTTTTGAAATACTTTTTACAAACTATTAAGGAAACATATATAGAAACTAAGTAAAGCACCTTAAGCTCTTTATGAATATCCACAGGTTTAAATTACCTTTATAAAGTCTAGTTAAGTATTCATGTTTATTCTAAAAGCATATGAGGTTCTACGAGGCATTTACATATTATACGAAAGTGATTACGAGATTATGAGAATAAAGGATACCAATGGGCCAAGATTGACAATATAATTATGATGACCTACATGCATTACGAATCCATGACATGACATGCTATGCATTTCACTGTCGAGCTATAATAGAGAGGTATGAGGCCTATTACCTATATTTATACGTATGAGACACAGATGACCACAAGTTGGCAAATATGATGCCAGTTAGCTACACGAAGACACCACCATTGCTATCATTTGATTGGGGATGACATGCATTTGTATTTTTTTTATATATATATATATATATATACATATATATATATATATATATATTGTAGCACCCTAGAACTTCCAAGCCTGGACCCAGCTCAGAAAAACCAAAAAATAACTCTCCCAGCCGGAACCACAGATGGTTTCCACGGACCGTGGAACAGCCCACGAACCGTGGAATGCATCCGTGGAACTCAGACAAAGACTAACCAAGTTGGGTCAAGACCACGAGTCAGAACCACAGATTGTGGAATGATCCACGAGTCATGGATTCCACTCATGGAACTCAAACATGAGACCCAACTGTCTCTCAGGAACCATGATAGGGTTCCACGAACCGTGGATGGTTCCACGGGTCGTGAACCCAAGTCGTAAAACTCAGACCTGAGGGCCATCAATCCCTCGGGAACCACGATTGGGTTCCACAAATCGTGGATAGTCCCACGGGTCATGAACCCAAGTCATGGAACTCAGACCCATAGCATGACAAAAGGGCCCAGGAACCACGACAACATTCTACGGGTCGTGGAAGCATCCACGGACCGTGGAACCTGTCCGTGGAACTTGAGTCACGAATTTCAGCAGTTTTCCTTTAATTTTTCCATGGGTATTCCAAACTTTTCCTACCTCTTTTAAAGCCTTAGCTACTACATTTTGCTTAGTCTAAGCCTAGTAAATTAGTCAAAAACTACCTAAATCACCTATGCTCCTAAAATCCTCAGATACTTAGAAAGAAAAGGAGAAAAAAAGGGCGATAATTTCTCTCAAGAACAAGCAGAAGGTTCCTTCAAGCTCAGCCCTAAAAATCCAAGGATTTATCCATAGATTCTTCTCCAGGTATGCAGGATTTTATCATTGGGTTCCTTCCACCCATTGAGTCCTTAGATTCAGTTCAGTTCTTCAATTCTCCATGAATTATTCAAACCTAGGGTTCCTAAATCTTAGGGATTCATTGCAATTCAGATGTTATTGCTTATACGATATAAATTATATGTTTCTTAGAGAATTAGCATAGTCACATGTACAAAATTTGATAACCCTAACTTGTGTAAAATTCAGTATTCACAATTTATACTTGCTAGGCAGATAATTCAGACAATTACGCTTTAGAATTAGAATGCCATCTGTTTCAGTATATGTATGTTGCATTCTTAGAATGATTATCAATATTTGAGCTATCCAGTATTTTAGCTTGCATTTAATTGCTTATGTATTCAGTTGGGAGTAGACTTAGCATCTAGTGGATGAAGGGATGAAAGCTCACCCGCCAGTTTAGGCTGAGACCATTGGTAGCAGTCCCTGAGTCCCAGAACTATGGCGCCACCGTAGGTTCTAAAGGGGTCATCCATCAGATTAGGCTTGACACCCTTGTCCCTTCCATACATTAGTTCAGTGGATCTACGTCAGGTTTGTTTGTACCTTTGGCAAGGTATGAACACCCTTCCATCCAGGGTTATAGGTTGGCTCCACAGTTAGCTCATCTTAGGATATTTTGGTTAATAGTACCTCCCACATTCAGACTTATATTGCATTGACCATGTACTCAGTATCCATTTCAGTTATTCAGTTCATCATATTATATGTTCATGTTAGTACTTGGTCACTGCCTCCAGCTTATCTTTCAGTTTATGCTTCAGTATGTATTTCCATGTTCAGTCTTTATGTTGTTCATTTTAGCACATATCCCGCATGCTCAGTACATTTGAAGTACTGACGCATACTTTTGTGCTACATCTTTGTATGATGTAGGTTTAGGCGCTCAACATCCAACCGCGCTTAGCTCGATTTCCAGTCCTTACTCAACAGCTTCAGTAGTGAGTTCTCATAGCTCGAGGACGCTAGATATGCTTTTATCTTTTAGTTTTTACATCTCAGTTTCAGATTATTAGAGTTAGCTGGGGGCATGTCTCAGTAACTCATATCAGTTAGAGGCTTTCAGACATAGAACTAGATTTAGCCATTGAGTTGTTAGTGTTGTTTTTCAGACTCATTATACCCTTATTTATATTTTCATATTCAGACATGCTTGGGCTTCTTTCCCATCTCAGATATTTAAATGTTTTCCGCATTCCACATAGTTCATGTTTTCTTATAGAAGTTATCTAGATATGCCAGACCATGGGTTAGCTTGGGGTCACTTATGACAATGAGCACCGTGTTACATCTAGGGGGTAGCCTCGGGGTGTGACAAAATTTGTATTAGAGCATCAGGTTTAAATATCCTAGGGTGTCTGAAAGTCTCGTCAAGTAGAGTCTTATTCATGGGTGTGAAGCGCGCCACACTTATGGGGGAGAAGCTATGAGATGTCATTAGGAACAACTCCCCTTCTTTCTTTTCCAGCTCGTGATATAGAGTGTGAACTCTATTTAATCCCTTTCTAACTCACACCCTTCGCGTTACAGAAAATGCCTCCCAGAAGATCTAATGCCAGGAATCAGCCAGCACCAACAGCTCCAGCAGACCCTCTGAATGAGCAAGTCACTCATGCTAAATTCAGGGCTGCTTTTCAAGTGCTTGCTCAGGTCCATGACCGCTCAGGTCAATCAACAGGTGGTGGCACCAGCTCTACCTCAGACCAACTCTGCTACAACTAGGGTCCGAGACTTCACTCGGATGAACCCTCCAGAATTTCATGGGTCCAAGTCAGAAGAGGATCCACAAGAGTTTCTTGATGACATCCAGAAGGTGACATAAATTATAGGTGTCACTCAAGTTGAGAGTGCAAATTTAGCCGCCTACCAACTGAAGGGGGTGGCTTATACTTGGTATAAGTAGTGGAAGAGTCCCATTGTGCTAATGGAGGTCCAGTGGATTGGAACCACTTCAAGACTGTATTTCTAGACAGGTTCTTCCCACTTGAGCTCAAGAAAGCCAAGGTCCAAGAGTTTATCAACTTGAAGCAGAATGATATGAGTGTGAAGGAGTACACACTCAAGTTTACTCAGTTGTCTAAGTATGCTCCAATGATAGTACTGACTCCAAAGCCCGCATGAGTAAGTTCGTATCTGGTGTGTCTGATGATGTGGTCAAGGAGTGCAAGACTACCATGCTAGTTAAGGAGATGGATATCTCCAGGTTGGTTACTTATGCTTAGCAGATCAAGGAGGAGAAAATAAAAGAGAGGGGAGGAGACAGTAAGAGAGCTAGAATAGGTGACTTCAACTACTCTCAATAGAGGTCAGAGGGTGGTAACCACTTTTAGTACCGCCAGAAATCTTCACCTCTAGCTCTATCTTTTGCTAGTGCCCCTGTGCCTAAACTCAGACAGGTTCGATGGGATAGAGCGCCAGGCTCTAAGTCCCAAGGTACAATTACTAGCGGGCGCGCTCATCCAGTTTTTAGGAAGTTTTGTAAGAACCACCGAGGTGAGTGCATGACAGGCAGTGGTAATTGTTTCGTGTGTGGTAAGCTAGGCCACAGAATGAAAGAGTGCCCAGTAAATTCTCAAAAGGGCAGGGAAACTCGTTCGCAGAATCAGGCCAGTTTTACGATAGCTCCAGTGGGTCACCCCACTCAGTAGGGTGCCTCGTATGGTATAGGTGGCGGTCAGCTCTAAAATAGGTTGATGCCCTTCAAACTTGACAGGACCAGGAGGATTCTCCCAATGTGGTCATGGGTACATTACAAGTCTTCCATTTAGATGTTTATGCATTGTTAGACCCAGGGGCTACACTTTCCTTTGTAACTCCTTATATAGCAGTAATTTCGGTATCAGTCCAAAGATTCTCCCAGAACTCTTCTCAGTCTCTACTCCAATTGGTGATCCAGTTATAGCAAGATGGGTATATAGAGATTGCCCTGTCACAGTTTCCCAGAAAGTCACCTCAGCCGATCTTGTAGAGTTAGAAATGACTGACTTCGATATTATTCTAGCCATGGATTGGTTATATTCATGTTATGCCTCAGTCAATTACAAAACTAGGGTCGTTCAATTCCAGTTTCCAAACGAGCCAGTCTTAGAGTAGAAGGGTAGTACCTCAGTGCCTGTAGGTCAATTCATCTCTTACCTCAAGGCCAGAAAAATGATTTCCAAAGGGTATATATATCATCCTGTTTGGGTTAAGGATTCAAACTCTAAAACCCCAACTTTTGAGTCAGTACTAGTGGTGAATGAATTCCCAGAAGTGTTTTCAGAAGATCTTCCCGGAGTTCTTCCCAAAAGGGAAATCAACTTCGAAATATATCTCCTTCTAGATACCCAGCCTATTTCTATTCCTCCTTACCGAATGGATCCAGCTGAGCTTAAGGAATTGAAAGAACAGTTGAAAGACCTTCTATATAAGGGCTTCATCAGACCCAATATCTCTCCATGGAGTGCTCCAGTGCTTTTCATACGTAAGAAAGGCGGTTCTCTCAGGATGTGCATCGACTACCGTCAGTTGAACAAAGTCACAATCAAGAATAAATATCCCATCCCCAGGACTGATGACTTGTTCGACCAGCTTCAGGGTGGTAGTTGCTTCTCTAAGATAGACCTCAGATCCGGCTATCATCAGCTTAGAGTCAGATATAGTGACATCCCAAAGACAGCCTTTAGGACTCGGTATGGTCACTATGAATTTGTAGTTATGTCTTTTGGACTAACAAATGCTCCTGCAGCTTTCATGGACTTGATGAACAGGGTGTTCAAACTGTATTTAGACTTGTTCATCATTGTCTTCATTGATGATATCCTCATATATTATCGGAGTAAGGAGGATCATGCGAACCATCTAAGAGTTGTTCTGCAATCTCTCACGGATCGCCAGTTATTTGCCAAGTTTAGTAAGTGTTAATTTTGGTTGAAATCAGTTGCTTTTCTTGTTCATGTTTGGGCGAGGCCTTCTGTTCTATGAACACCCCACCAATTAATGATTCACTTTCAAGTTCTCGCCTCTGACCCGGGAGAACACAGGGTCAAGCCAAGCCAGTGTCTAGCAAGGGAATCTGAGTTGATTCTCAAAAGATTGAGGAAGTGAAGAACTGGCCCAGACCCACCTTTCTAACTAACATCAGAAGCTTCTTGGGTTTGGCCAGTTACTACAGGAGGTTTATTAAAGGATTTTTTACCATAGATGCCCCATTGACCAAGTTGACTCAGAAGAAGGTCAAGTTTTAGTGATCGGATGAGTGTGAGAAAATCTTCTTAGAACTGAAGACCAGGTTGACTACAACTCTCGTTTTGACTCTACCAGAGGGTTCAGATGGCTATGTGGTTTATTGGGATGCATCTAGGGTCAGCCTAGGTTTTGTCTTGATGTAGTAGGGTAAGGTCATAGCTTATGCTTACAGACAACTTAAGGTCCATGAGAAGAACTACCCGACTTATGACCTAGAGCTTGCAGCTATTGTGTTTGCCCTAAAGATTTGAAGACACTACTTGTATGGTATTCATGTTGATGTATTCACAAATCATAAGAGCATCCAGTATGTGTTCACCCAGAAAGAGTTGAATCTTCATTAAAAGAGATGGCCTGAGTTCCTCAAATACTATGATATGAATGTGCTCTACTATCTGGGTAAGGCCAATGTAATGGCTAATCCCCTCAACAGACTGTCCATGGGTAGTGTGTCACATGTTGAGGAAGAGAAGAAAGAATTAGCCAGAGATGTTCACATTCTTGCTCGCTTAGGAGTTTGCCTTATGGACACCACAGATGGTGGTGTGATAGTCTAGAATGGGTCAGAATCTTCATTGGTAGCGGTGGTTAAAGAGAAACAGGATAATGATCCCATCTTGCTTCAGTTGAAAGGTGCAGTTCATCAGTAGAGAGTAGAGGTTTTATTCCAAGGGGGAGATGGTGTGTTTCTCTACCAGGGTCATTTATATGTACCTAATGTGGGTGAGTTGAGGCAACAGATCCTTACAGAAGCCCATAATTTTAGATATTCTATTCTTTCCGCTGCCACTAAGGTGTACCATGATTTATAGAAAATCTATTAGTGGAATGGCATGAAGAGGAACACTACAAATTTTGTGGCTAAGTGTCCTAACTGTCAGCAGGTGAAAGTAGAACATCAGAAACTAGGAGGTGTGACTCAGTATATTAGCATTCCTACTTAGAAGTGAGAAGTAATTAACATGGATTTCATTACGGGTATGCCTCATACTCGCAGGTAACACGACTCCATTTGGGTGATAGTGGACAGAGTTACTAAGTCAGTTTACTTCTTGGCTATCAAGATTATATATTCCGCGGAGGAGTATGCCAGGCTCTACATCAGTGAGATAGTCAGGTTGCATGGGGTTCCCTTGTCTATCATCTTTGATAGGAGTCCTCAGTTACATCTCATTTCTGGAGATCATTTTAGAAAGGTCTTGGTACTCAGGTGAATCTCAGTAAACATTTCATCCGCAGAAGGATGGTCAGGCAGAACGTACCATTCAGACCTTAGAGGACATGTTGAGAGCTTGCGTGATCGATTTCAAGGGTAGTTGAGATGATCACCTACCTCTCATAGAGTTCACCTATAATAACAGTTTCCATTCCAGTATTCAGATGGCGCTATATGAGGCACTTTAAGGGAGTAGATGCATGTCACCGATTGGTTGGTTTGAAGTAGGTGAAGTAGCCTTGATTGGGCCAGATTTGGTTTATGAGTCTATGGAGAAAGTTTAGCTCATCAGAGGATGACTAAAGATAGCTCAGAGTCGTCAGAAGTCCTATGCAGATGTTAAGAGAAGGGACTTAGAGTTTGAGGTTGAGGATTGGGTCTTCTTGAAAGTATCACCCATGAAGGGGGTGATGAGATTTGGCAAAAAGGGGAAGCTCAATCCCAAATATGTAGGTCCTTACAGAATCTTGAAAAGGATTGGTAATGTGGCTTATGAGTTAGAGTTGCCAGCAGAACTAGCAGCGGTTCATCCAGTCTTCCACATTTCTTTGTTTAAGAAGTGTGTGGGTGATCCAGCATCGAGTGTGCCTTTAGAGAGTGTGGCTGTGAAGGATAGCCTCACCTATGAGGAGGTTCCAGTTGAGATTCTTGATCGTCAGGTTCGTAGGCTGAGAAATAAGGAAGTCGCTTTAGTAAAGGTTTTATGGAGGAATCAGTCAGTCGAGGAAGCTACTTGGGAAGCAGAAGCACCCATGATGGCCAAGTACCCTCACCTCTTCCCTTCCGATTTAATTTTAGCTTGAGGTAATAGTTTCTCTCCAGTCTCTTAGTTTACTCTTGTGTAATTCAGTCTTAGTATCTTGTTCCCTCAGTTAACCTTGCATTTCAGCATGTTTTCATGTCCATGGAACTAAGTTCAGTTAGACATTAATTTCTAGTACTCAGTGGGTAGGGATTGCAGCTCTTTCCCTCCAGACTCATATTATTTAGTCTTCATTTGAGGATGAATGATCCTAAGGGGGAGATATTGTAGCACCCTAGAACTTCCAATCCTGGACCCAGCTCAGAAAAACCAGAAAATAAAATTTTCCAAGTCACAGTCAGAACCACAGATGGTTTCCACGGACCGTGGAACAGTCCACGTGCATCCGTGGAACTCAGACAGAGACCAGCCAAGTTGGGTCAAGACCATGAGTCGGAGCCACGGACCATGGAATGATCCACGAGTCATGGATTCCACTCGTGAAATTAAAAAATGAGACCCAACTGTCCCTCAGAAACCATGATAGGATTACACGAACCGTGGATGGTTCCATGGGTCATGAACCTAAGTCGTAAAACTCAGACCTGAGGGTCATCAATCCCTCGAGAACCATGATTGGGTTCCACGAATCGTGGATGGTCCCATGGGTCATGAACCCAAGTCGTGGAACTCAGACCCACAACATGACAAAATGGCCCAGGAACCATGACAACATTATACGGGTCGTGAAAGCATCCACGGACCGTGGAACCTGTTCATGGAATCTGGATCGCGAATTTCAGCAGTTTTCCTTTAATTTTCCCAGGGGTATTCCAGACTTTTCCTACCTCTTTTAAAGCCTGAGCTACTACATTTTGCTTAGTCTAAGCCTAGTAAATTAGTCAAAAACTACCTAAATCACCTATGCTCCTAAAATCCTCAGATACTTAGAAAGAAAAGGAGAAAAAAAGGGAGATAATTTCTCTCAAGAACTAGCAGAAGGTTCCTTCAAGCTCAGCCCTAAAAATCCAAGGATTTCTCCATAGATTCTTCTCCAGGTATGTGGGATTTCATCATTGGGTTCCTTCCACCCATTGAGTCCCTAGATTCAATTCAGTTCTTCAGTTCTCCATGAATTATTCAAATCTAGGGTTCTTAAATCTTAAGGATTCATTGCAATTCAGATGTTATTGCTTATGTGATATAAATTACATGTTTCTTAGAGAATTAGCATAGTCACATGTACAGAATTCGGTAACCCTAGCTTGTGTAAAATTCAGTATTCACAATTTATACTTGCTAGGCAGATAATTCAGACAATTATGCTTTAGAATTAGAATGCCATCAGTTTCAGTATATGTATGTTGCATTCTCAGAATGATTATCAGTATTTGAGCTATCCAGTATTTCAGCTTGCATTTAATTGCTTATGTATTCAGTTGGGAGTAGACTTTGCACCGAGTGGACGAAGAGATGAAGGCTCACCGACCAGTTTAGGCTGAGACCTTTGGTAGCAGTCCCTGAGTCCCAGAACTACGGCGCCACCGTAGGTTCTAAAGGGGTCATCCGTCAGATTAGGCTTGACACCCTTGTCCCTTGCGGACATCCGTTTAGTGGATCCACGTCAGGTTTGTTTGTACACTTTGCAAGGTATGAACACCCTTCCATCCAGGGTTATAGGTTGGCCCCACAGTTAGCTCAGCTTGGGGTATTTTAGTTAATAGTACCTCTCACAGTCAGACTTATATTGCATTGACCATGTACTCAGTATCTATTTCAGTTATTCGGTTCAACATATTATATGTTCATGTTAGTACATGGTCACTGCCTCTAGCTTATCTTTCAGTTTATGCTTCAGTATGTATTTCCATGTTCAGTCTTTATGTTATTTAGTTTAGCATATATCCCACATGATCAATACATTCGAAGTACTAATGCATACTTTTGTGCTACATCATTGTATGATGTAGATTCAGGTGCTCAGCATCCAGATCACGATTAACTCAATTTCTAGTCCTTACTCAGCAGTTTCAGTGGTGAGTCCTCATAGCTCGAGGATGCTAGATATGCTTTTATTTTTCATACTTTACATCTCAGTTTCAGATTATTAGAGTTAGCTGGGGGCATGTCGCAGCAACTCATATCAGTTAGAGGCTTTCAGACATAGAACTAGATTTAGCTATTGCGTTGTTAGTGTTGTTTTTCAGACTCATTATACCCTTATTTATATTTTCATATTCAGACATGCTTGGACTTCTTTCCCATCTCAGATATTTAAGTGCTTTTCACTTTCCACATAGTTCATGTTTTCTTTTAGAAGTTATCTAGATATGTCAGACTATGGGTTAGCTTGGGGTCACTTGTGACACTGAGCACTGTGTTATGTCTAGGGGTAGCCTCGGGGTGTGACATATATATATATATATATATATATATATATGTGTGTGTGTGTGTCACGCCCTGAGGCTACTCCCTATACATAACACAGGATCCGAGACACGAGTGACTTAGATTAAACCTTGGCCATAGCATACTCAGATAACTTAAGGAAATAAAGCAGAAGCATACATTGGTAGAAAATAGAAATCCATAACTGAAATAGCCCAAAAATCTACAAGGAACTCATCCAGACAACAACTAGCTATGTCTGAAGCCTCTAAATCTGAAATAAGAGTTGATAGGACAAGACCCCAACTAACTCATGAATCCAAAAAGAAGGGCATAACGAAAACTAATCATAATGCTGGTCCTCGTCTGAAGAGGACTCACCAATAAGATCTGAAGGTTGACACTGACTAGCCACGTGTCTGAGGGAGGTAACTTGAATCTGCATCATCAAGAGGATGCAGTGCAAGATATGCGTTAGTATTATAGGATGTACTGAGTATGTGAGATATGCATGAATATGATGAAAACATACTTAAAACTGAGTTCATGCAAAAATGGAATATCATAAGTACATATCATAACTTGAGTGGTAAACATGAGATAAGGGTCAAAACTTCAAAATAAATATCATAAGCTTAAACTAGTCAAAATGTTCATACGGTAGTTTTTTTATAACCGATATTAGACCATGCGAGCTACATAGAATCTAACTATATAACCCTAGTTAGAAAAGCTGACTTGAACCGTGCCAAGGAATGAGTCACCATATCCAACTATATAACCCTAGTTGGCAAAGCTACCCTAATACCCGCTAAAGCATAGGACACCATACATCAAGATGTGTAACCATTCTCATAAGCCCATAGGGCACTTCATAAACTACGCTGGCAACATAGTTTTGGACTTGGGTAATCAAACCCTCGTCGCTCGGTGCTAAATACTAATCCCAAAACAGGTACATATAATTTATAAATTCATAGTGGCCCAATTTGATGCCAAATCTTGTTGAAAAGCATACAAACACATCGAGCATCATGCAATTCTCATATCATAGGTTCTTGAAGCTTAGCATAGCCATAATTCAGAACATACTTTTCCTTCTTAAATTCATACTTGAAGAATTAGGCATGCAATTTCATAAATACATAATGACATGTTATCTAAACATGTAAACTTTCACTTGAAAACATGCAATTCAATGAAATTATGCTAGAAATCAACTTTAATGCATGGGATTTTGAAACTAATTAAAGAATCTTAATCAAATCATAAATAAACCATAAGAAACCATAAATTAATGTATAGAAACTGATTTCATAAGCTTTCCCCAATTTAGATCAAAACCCTAATTTCACAAGTTCATAATTCAAAATAAGAATTGGGGGTTTTGGGCACAAGAGTGAGAGGAACCCATTGTTGAATACCCACATACCTAGATTGAAGCTAACCCACTTGAAGTTGAAAAGAAAGGAAACTTGATCTTGGAGCTTGAGACTTGGAGCTTGAAGGAGTTCTTTTCCTTTTTGGGAGATGAATGAAGATTTGAGGAGGGACTTAGGCTAATGAAGGTGAAAAAACTTCTAGAAATACTCAAAATGACATCATTTATGAGTTAAAAGGGTGGGTAATAACTAAAATACCCCTGGGACGTAATTAGGAAAAAGCTGGAAAAAAATTGACTTTCAGAGACCACGGACGGATTCCACGAGTCGTAGTCCAAACCACGACTCATGGTTTCCATCCATCGTTCCTGGCCAAAAAGATAGGCTACAGAAACCAAACTACGGGTCCACAAGACGAACCCGTAGAATGGACCACAAGTCATAGACCCACGTCATAGCTTATGGGAAACTTGCAGTTCTCTGAACAAGTTCTACAAGTTACAGACGGTCCGTAGTTCAAACTACGGGCCGTAGAAACCAGCCGTGAAACCTGGGGAATCTGTCAACCCTCTAATCTAATTCCATGAGTTGATAAGACGGACCGTAGTCAGAACCACAGTCCGTAGAACTAATTCGTGGTTCTCAGACTAGAGGTCAAACCAACAGATTGGAACCACGAGTTCACTTCATGACTCGTGGTTCGAACCACAATCCGTGATTTGGACCCGTAATTTCTGAAAGGTTCAAAGCTCTCAGATTTCTTAAGTTTAAAAGCTGGGTCAAATTTCGGGTGTTACAATATCTCCCCCTTGGGATCATTCATCCTCGAATGAAGACTAAACAAGGGAAAACTGAAGAGAAAGCAACCCAACCAGTCAACAACATATAAAATCTGAAGAACAACATGAAAACTAAGCGTTTCAACTTAAAACATGATTGAATCAACTTCGAAAACATGAATGTATGCTAGGCTCATGCGAGGAACTAGTGGGGTAGAGTAGGAGGGACATAAAAAGGAGAAAATTATTACCTCAAGCTAAAACAAAATTGGAAGGAAAAAGATGAGGGTACTTGGCTTTCATGGTTGACTCTGCTTCCCAAGTAGCTCCTTCAACAAGCTGATTCCTCCAAAGGACTTTTACCGAAGTGACTTCTTTGTTCCTCAACCTACAAATATGATGATCAAGGATATCTATGGGAACCTCCTTATAGGTGAGACTATCCTTCACACCCACATCCTCCAGAGGAACAATCAAGGTTGAATCACCAACACACTTCTTTATCAAAGAGACATGGAAAACTGGATGAACCGCTTCTAACTCCGTCGGCAACTCCAACTCATAAGCAACACTACCAACTCTCCTCAGAATCTGATAAGGACCTACAAAACAGGGACTAAGCTTCCCTTTATTTCCAAATCTCATCACGCCCTTCATGGGTGACACATTCAGAAAATCCCAATCATCAACTTCAAATTCTAACTCTCTTCTCCTCACATCCGCATATGATTTTTATCGACTTTGAGCGGTCTTCAATCTTTCCCTAATAAGCTGAACCTTCTCCATAGTCACATGAACTGAATCTGGGCCAATCAAAGCTGCCTCTCCTACCTCAAACCAACCAATATGAGATCTACATCTCTAACCATAAAGTGCCTCATACGGACCTGAGTACCATGACCTCTCTGAAATGATCTCCAAAACTGGGAGGTAAACTGAGTACCTCTATCTGAAATAATGGACAAAGGAACACTATGCAATCGGATTATCTTCTGGATATAGAGCTTGGCATAATCATCTGCTGAATCCATAGTCTTAATAGCCAAGAAGTGGGATGACTTAGTCATCCGGTCGACAATTACCCAAATGGAATCATGTTGCCTTCGAGTACGAGGTAACCCAGTGATGAAGTCCATATTGATCGCTTCCCACTTCCAAGTAGGAAAGTTAATATCCTGAATCATGCCACTCGATCGCTGATGCTCTACCTTCACTTGCTGATAGTTGGGACACTTAGCTACAAAACTGGCTATGTCCCTCTTCAACCATTCCACCAATAGACTTCCCGTAGATCACGGTACATCTTGGTGGCACCAGGGTGAATGGAATATCTGGAACTATGAGCCTCAGTCAGAATCTGCTATCTCAATCCATCTACATCTGGTACACACAATCGACCCTAATAACGAAGCACACCATCTCCCCCTTGAGAGAAAACCTCAACCCTTTGCTGATGGACTGCACCCTTTAGCTGAAGCAAAATAGGATCACTGTCTTGCTTTGCCTTCACTTCAGCTACCAAAGATGATTCAGAACCATTCTAAATGATAACACCACCTTCTATCGAGTCCATAAGGCGAACCCCCAACTGAGCAAGCCTATGAACCTCCTTAACCAATTCCTTCTTCCCGTCTTCGACTGAAGACACACTACCCATGGATAATCTACTAAATGCATCTGCCACAACATTGGCCTTACCCGGATGGTAAAACATACTCATATCATAATCCTTAAGAAGCTCAAGCCATCTCCTTTGATGCAGATTCAATTCCTTTTGAGAGAACACATACTGAAGGCTCTTATGATCAGTGCATACATCCACGTGGACACCATACAAGTAGTGTCTTCAAATCTTCAAAGCAAAAACCACTGCTGCTAACTCAAGATCATAAGTAGGGTAGTTTTTCTCATGAATCTTAAGCTGTCTCGAAGCATAAGCAATCACCTTACCATGCTGCATCAAAACATAACCCAAGCCAACCCTAGAGGCATCACAATACAAAACAAAGTCATCTAGGCCCTCGGGTAGAGCCAACACTGGAGATGTGGTCAATCTAGTCTTTAATTCCTGAAAGTTCTTCTCACATAGATCAGACCACTGAAACTTCACCTTCTTCTGAGTCAACCGAGTCAATGGGGCAGCAATGGAAGAAAATCCTTCCACAAATCTCCTGTAGTAACTAGCCAAACCCAAAAAGCTTCTAATATCAGACGGGGAAGTGGGTCTAGGTCAGTTCTTTACTGCCTCAATCTTTTGAGAATCAACTCGAATACCATCTCTAGTCACAATATGACCCAGAAAAGCAACAAACTGCATCCAAAACTCACACTTTCTAAACTTAGCAAATAACTACCGGTCCTTGAGAGTTTGCAACACCACTCTCAAATGCCACGCATGCTCTTCCTCACTCTGAGAATAGATAAGAATATCATCAATGAAAATAATTATGAACATATCTAGATACTGTTTGAACACACGATTCATCAAATCCATAAAAGTTGTAGGAGCATTCGTTAGACCAAAAGACATAACAACAAATTCATAATGACCATAGCTAGTCCTGAAGGCTGTCTTTGGAATATCACACTCTCTGACCTGAAGCTGGTGATAACCGGATCTAAGGTCAATCTTAGAGAAGAAACTAGAGCCCTGAAGCTGATCAAACAAGTCATCAATCCTAGGGATGGGATACTTATTCTTGATTGTGACCTTGTTCAACTGACGGTAGTCAATACACATTCTGAGAGAACCATCTTTATTTCTCACAAACAAAATTGGGGCACCCCATGGAGACATTCTAGGCCTGATGAAACCCTTATCAAGAAGATCCGTCAACTCCTTAAGTTCCGCGAGATCCATTCTATAGGGAGGAATAGAGATAGGATTCATATTTGGAAGAAGATCTATCCCAAAGTCAATTTCCCATTTGGGAGGGACTCCGGGCAAATCTTTGGGAAACACTTCTGGGAACTCATTCACAACAGGGACAAACCAAAGAGATGGAGTTTCAGAATCCGTGTCCATAACTTGAACTATATGATAAACACAACCCTTAGAAATTATCTTCCTAGCCTTAAGAAAATATATGAAATGACCTTTCGAGGAAGGGGGACTACCTTGCCATTCTAAGACAGGTTCATTTGGAAACTTGAAACTGACAATTCGAGTATGACAATCAATCGAGGCATAACAAGCATACAACCAATCCATACCAAGAATAACATCAAAATCAGTCAGCTCCAACTCTACTAAATCCGCTGGAGTGACTGTATGAAGGACTGAGATAGGGCAATTTTGGTAGATTCTTTTGGCTAGGACTGACTCACTAACAGGAGTAGACACACAAAAAGGTTCTAAAAGCAATTCAGGACAAATTTCAAACTTGCATGCTATATAAGGGGTCACAAAAGATATGGAGGCTCTGGGGTCCAACAAAGCATACACATCATGAGAGAAGATTTTTAATATACCAGTGACAACATCAGGTGAACTCTCTTGGTCCTGACGAGAGGACATAGAATAAAGGTGGTTCTAGCGCTTACCATTAGAACTAGAAGCTACGCCCTATTGGGCTGGTCGACCTCCTGAGGCTGCTAGGGCAGACTGAGCCCTACTACCTCCTTGTCCCTTCTTAACTAAAGGGAAATCTCTAATCCGATGCCCAGTCTGACCATATTCGAAGCAACTACCTGAACCGGCTAGACACTCACCAAGATGACTCTTCTCATACTTGGTACAAACGGGGAAAGAAGACCCCTTTGCACCACTCCCCTACGAATAAGAGCCTGTACCTCTACCGGACTGATCATGACAGGGCCTGGAGGCCTGAGAAGGAGCACTGGCTGAAGAATGCACGGGTCCTGACGACCTCTTCTTCTAATGGCCAAAACCTAAACTCTCGGATCTAGCCCTTTTGTTCTACCTAGACATCTCCCTAAGCTTGTCTCCCTCGATCTAGTTAGCATGGGTCATGAGTCTGGAAAAATGTTCATATCACTCAACAGAATAACGGGCCTACATTCTTTCTTCACCATATGTGAAACCTCATAGATAAACTTACTCATCTGATCATGCGGGTACACTACCATAGATGGGGCATACCTAGACAACTAAGTGAACTTTAAACTGTACTCTTGGACTGACATCGACCCTTGTCTCAAGTTCACAAACTCCTAAGCCTTCGCTTGCCTCAACTCTCGGGGAAAGAACCGATCTAGGAAGGCCCTCTCGAAACACTCCCAAGTCATAAGGACCTCGTCCCTAGCTCTAGCTTCCTTCCATTGCGTGAACCAGATATGAGCTACATCCTTGAGTTGATAGAATGCGAGCTCCACACAATCAACATCACCCACTTTCATAACATCAAAGATCTTCTTCGCTTCATCAATAAAGCTAAGTGGGTTGTTACTCACTTTCGAACCCTAAAATTCAGGTGGGTTCATTCGAACAAAATCACGAACCTGGGCCGCTACCCCACCTTGAGGGTGGATGAGGATATGAGCCGGCTGGTTGGCTTGAGCGGCCATGGTATGGGCTAGAAAATAGATGGCATTCTTGAACTCTTCATTTGTGACCTCGGGGCCAGAACTGGAGGAGCAACATTTCGAGCGGCTTGGTGAGGCATAGCACGTCGATGCATAATCTGAAATGTACAAGGAAAGGATTAAAGGAACGTTAGAGTTAAACTCTATCGCACGATATGTTCATGAAACAAGTGAACTTTTCCTTAGACATCTCATAGCCTCTCCCTCATATGTGTGACGCGCTTCACATACATGAATGAGATTCTACTCAATGTGACTTCAGACACCCTAGGACTCTTGAACCTGAGGCTCTAATACCAAGTTTATCATGCCTCGAGGCTACCCCCTAGACGTAACACTGGATCCGGGACACGAGTGTCCTAGATTAACCCTTGGCCATAGCATACTCAGATACCTTATGGAAATAAAGTGTAAGCATACATTGGAAGAAGATAGAAATCCATAACTGAAATAGCCTAAAAATCTACAAGGAACTCATCCAGAATACAACTAGCTATGTCTGAAGCCTCTAAATCTGAAATAAGAGTTAATGGGACAAGACCCCAACCAAATCATGAATCCAAAAAGAAGGGCATAAAGAAAACCAATCATAACTCCGGTCCTCGTCTGAAGAGGACTCACCAATAAGATTCGACGATTGAAACTAACTAGCCACGTGTTTGAGAGAGGTAACCTGAATCTGCATCATCAAGAGGATGCAACACAAGATGTGCGTCAGTACTATAGGACGTACTGAGTATGTGAGATATACATGAATATGATGAAAACATACTTAAAACTGAGTTCATGCAAAAAGAGAATATCATAAGTACATATCATAACTTGAGTCGTAAACATTAGATAAGAGTCAAAACTTCAAAATAGATATCATAAGCTTAAACCAGTCAAAATGTTCATACGGGAGTTTTTTTGTTATAATCGATATTAAACCATGCGATCTACATGGAATCTAACTATATAACCCTAGTTAGCAAAGCTGACTTGAACCGTGCCAAGGAACGAGTCACCATATCCAACTATATAACCCTAGTTAGCAAAGCTTCCCTAATGCTCGCTAAAGCACAGGACACCATACATGAAGATGTGGAACCACTCTCACAAGCCCATAGGGCACTTCATAACCTACGTTGGCAACGTAGTTTTGGACTTGAGTAATCGAACCCTCGTCGCTCGGTGCTAAATACTACTTCCAAAACATGTACATATAGCTCATAAATTCATAGTGGCATAATCTTATGCCAAATCTTGTTGAAAAGCATGCAAACACATCCGATATCATGCAATTCTCATATCATAGGTTCTTGAAGCTTAGCATAGCCATAATTCAAAATATACTTTTCCTTCTTAAATTCATACTTGAAGAATTAGGCATGCAATTTCATAAATACATAATGACATGTTATCTAAACATGTAAACTTTCACTTAAAAACATGTAATTCAATGGAATCATGCTAAAAATCAACTTTAATGCATGAGCTTTTGAAACCAATTAAAAAATCTTAATCAAATCATAAATAAACCATAAGAAATCATGAATTGATGCTTAGAAATTGATTTCATAAGCTTTCCCCAATTTAGATCAAAACCCTAATTTTACAAGTTCATAATTCAAAATAAGAATTAGGAGTTTTGGGCACAAGGGTGAGAGGAACCCATTGTTGAATACCCACATACCTAGATTGTAGCTAACCCACTTGAAGTTGAAAATAAAGGAGACTTAATCTTGGAGCTTGAGACTTGGAGCTTGAAGGAGTTCTTTTCCTTTTTGGGAGATGAATGAATATTTGAGGAGGGACTTAGGCTAATGAGGGTGAAAACCCTTCTAGAAATAGTCAAAATAACATAATTTATGAGTTAAAAGGGTGGGTAATAACTAAAATATCCCTGGGACGTAATTAGGAAAAAGCTAAAAAAAAAATTTACTTTCAGGGAACAAGGTCAGGATTCCACGAGTCGTAATCCAAACCATGGCTCGTGGTTTCCATCCGTCATTCCTGGACAAAAAGATCGGCTGCAGAAACTAAACTATAGGTCAACAGGATAGACCCGTAGAATGGACCACGGGTCGTAGACCCAAGTCGTAGCTTCTGGGAAACTTGCAGTTCTCTGAACAAGTTCTACGAGTTATAGGACGGTTCGTAGTTCAAACTATGGGCCGTAGAAACCAGCCATGAAACCTGGGGAATCTATCAACCCTCTGATCTGATTCCACGAGTTGACAAGATGGACTGTAGTCAGAACCACGATACGTATAACTAACTCATGGTTCTCAGACCAGAGGTTGAACCAACAGACCAAAACCAAGGGTTCACTTCACGACTCGTGGTTCGAACCACGGTCCGTGATTTGGACCCATAATTTCTGAAAGGTTCAAAACTCTCAGATTTCTTAAGTTTAAAAGCTGGGTCAAATTCTGGGGTGTTACAATATGTATATATATATATTTGTATATGTATGTATTAATGATATATGATTACACGACCATACCATGCATATTTTGATTACTATGAGGTCAGATGTCAGTCGTAGAGGCTATCAGAGTTTCAGTTTCAGGTGGTATCTCTATTACCATTTTTATTGCAGCTATTTATGACTCTACTTTCAGCCTTACATACCAGTATATTTTTATTTGTACTAACGTCCCATTGCCTGGGGATGCTATATTTTTGTTTTGTGCGTGCAGGTCTATGTAGGGATTCTGATCGACCCCTCCACTAGGATTTGGGGTTCAGCTGTGAGTTGGTAAGCTCCACCTTTTCCTGGGGTTATCAAAGGATATTTACTTTTGTTGTACATTTTGGGGTATATAGTCGGGGCCTTGTCCCGACCAGTGCTTATGACACTCTTAGAGACTATTATGGACACAATATTCTGGGTTTATTTCTGCTGCTTCCAGTCTCCATCCCCATAGGTTTGGCATGTATATATATGTATGTCTTTAGTTACGGCCTCGTCGTCCAGCCAATACTTCATTATTGTTGGCTTGTCTACCTTGGTTTATATGACTTGCTGTTGTTCAGGTTATGAACTTAACGGTCCAGGCTTAGTATTTCAGATGTTGTGCTGTCTGACTCTCTGGGCCAGAGTTTAGTCAGCTAGTATATTTCAGTGGCTAGCTCAGTCAAATAAGGTATCAGGTGCCAGTCGCACACCCTCTAGTTTGGTGCGTGACAATATAACTATTCACACGTCTCAAGTTCATCAACCAAATCCAGTCATTACCATCCAGACTCCATACTCGAAGGCCCAACCATATTGTCTCCGTTAATCTCTATAAAAAAATCATGCTTACTAATCAAAGTATTTATTACTATTTAAATCATAACCTACCTCGATGTCAAACTGCTGCTTAGATACGTGCAACTTATTTGTTGTTCTCGTTCCAATAAATCCAGAGAAAGAACCACTGCGGGGGGGGGGGGGGGGAGGGAGAATCCGAGCCTTTTTTGAGAGATTTTCTTCTCTTTCCTTGCTTTTCAAGGTTAGAATAGCTATGGGACATTTTTAGGAGAAGACCTCCTTTTTGGGAGAAGAAATTGGAGGCTGAAACCCTTTAAAATAGAGTTCTACCTCGTGACCCTCATCACAAAGAGGCCTTCTTTGTTGTGATGAGGCATCGCGATGGAACCCCTCTCATTGCAAAGGGTCATCGCGATGAGGCTTGAACCGCTATAATGAGCGACATTGGCGGTCCGCACTTTTACTAGCTTTTAACTTCACACTTTGTTTAAATACCACTAAAATCATTTTCACAAAATATGATAACATGAAATTTATAGACTCATTCATTTTAATTTGTGAAATTTTTAATAATGATGGAATAAGTTGTTACACTAGATACCAATTTTCCAATCGTTCATCCCCAAACGGATCCAGAAGGCGTAGGACATGAGTTCACTAGTAACTGACTTATGTTAAGTCATTCATCATACCAGAATGCTTTTTACCCATCATCTCTTTATCGAGACCTTAAGAAACAACAAGGGCAGACCAAACATTAGGTACAGACCAAATTTCCTTTTTATCTCTCTTCTCCAATTTGGGGAAAAATTCTATTAGGGGAGTTAAGATTAAGACTCCCAAGGTCAAATAGAAAAGACCTAATGCAAAATCTTAACCCAATACGGCTCGCCAACTTGCAATGGCTTATCACAACGAGCTCAGTCTCGCTACAGTGAGCAGACTCATCATGATGAGTAGGGTTTCTTCGTGATGGACTATCACGATGAGATGCGGCTCATTGCGATGAGCGTCGAGACAGTTTTAAGAGAGGGAAGAAGTTCATTTCTTCCACTTTACAAAAATTACGCCCTCACACCTATATTAAAATCCTCTCAACCTCAACACCCTCTTCGTAAGTTTTTCAAGGTAAACACTCTTCTCAAGACTTCACACCATGATTACTACATCTAGATTGCATAGGTTTTGCACATATATTGCTTGATTTGTATAGAAAATGGGGCTTCGAGTATGAGGTAGTTCCTTTCCCTTGTAGGGTCAATTTAAAAAGCATGCTTACTAGATTTATATCATTATAGATTTTATAATTCTCCTCACATATCTACCACGAAGTTCATGGAGTCTCGGACTCGAAAATAGGGTAGAAATGGTAGAAAATTTTCTTGGATTAATTTCAATGCATGGGGCTTGCTTTTTGAAGTTTAAATCATAATATAAACAACGGATAAGAGTTGTATGCTTGTGGAATATGCCTGATCTATGAGAAAATTTGATAATGGAACACATTTTCAAAAATTGCCATTTTTTGGGTCTTGGCTGGCTGGGATGATGGCTTTGTTGCGATGAGATACTTCTCATCATGATGGCTCATCGTGACATTCATCATGATGAGAGGCCCAAAAAGTAAGCAGTACAGGTAGGGAAACTCTTTCCAGCAGGATCCTTTTTGATATCGTAGCTCCTTTAATGATTCCTTGCCATGTAAATTTTAGCATATTGAGTAACACTATTATTTTCCCTTTCATAAAGATGAACATGGCTGAAGAAGAAGAAGTGGAATATGAACAATTTACAAATGAGAAGAGTCGCCAGTGGTATTTAGATCAAAGGACCAAGGGATTAGTTCGAGAGAGAAGCCTCCTTGGTTTTGGTCCAGGGAGGGAGCCTAGAAATTAAAGATTGAAGAAGAGGTGCCGGAGTTCTACACTGGTTGAAAAATATGGGGTGACTACCACTAGTGCAGATACCAGGGGAGGTCAATGAAAATTAGGTTTGGGAGTTCTGCGCCCATATTCCTACTGTTAACTGGAGCTCAAATCCCATAGTCTATGTTTGGGGTGAGCACATTGGAATTTCTGCTGCGGAAATCAATGAGGCCTTGGAGCTGCCAAATCCCAATAAGACTAAATACCTGGCACAGAGGGTTGCAAATGATGGGAAATGGTTAGTGAGGACACTAGTGTTAGAGGAGCACAAGGATTCAATTACTTAGGCCTGTCACTAGACGAGGATAACAAGTTTTAATTTCACTTCGGATGCTCGAAGATGGCTATAATAGGTGTCTAGGAGGGTGTACCCTTATAGCAATACCTCGGATGTGAACTATCCCAGGGCTTTTATAGTGGCTTGCTTGATAACTGGGTGTCGATAAATGCATGGGCAAGGATTATGGAGGAATGGAGATACTTCATGACACTTCATACCAGGGACCTTCCTTTAGCTTCACTGATTTCTGCTTTGTGCATGTAGGATAATTTGCCGATAGAGCTCACTGACCCTATTACTAAGATTGATAAGCTCTTTGACCTTTTGAAGGTCAAAGATGCTTCCTGCTGCATAAAGAAAAAGAGAAATATGGAGTCTAAGGGAGGGAGCAGTAGCGACCAGTGTGGTGATAGAGAAGGGGCTAGTTCGGTACCGGCAGGGTAACCTTGGAGTCACTCGGGAGAGATATGGCAGCAATGAAGATCATACTAGAGGGTTTGTCATTAATCCCATTAGAGACTGTGCCTTTTTCGTCCACTGGACTGTTCTGTCTGCCTTTTCTCATTTGAGTCCCTCACACAGGCCCATATAGAGCTCCGAGAAGAGTTGGATGCGAAGGGGAAGAAGGGACGCTCTCGGGATAATCTAATAGTGTAGATGTGGAATGGGATCAAGTCCCTTTTCAAGATTATCACCCCGACCAAGAAGATTCCCAAGGTGACCTGAGAGAATGCCCAAGAGTTCTCCTTCCTCAGTAGGTTAGATGAGGAAGAGTCTACTGGCTTGAGTGCCGAGAGTTGAGAGAGCAGCTAAAGTACTTCCCACCCCAATCCCCTCTTATTACTTCTTTTGTTTGCCCATAGAGGGCTCCTGTTAGACAATCTCTTATCTTTTTTGCACTTTTTGGATGGTCTTTATTTATGTTATTTTGGATTTACGGTGTAGTTGGTGGCACCCATAGGACTATGGCCTTATTTATAGGCCAAAACCTTTTATGATATTGTTTCGGTATGTTTCTATCTCTTGAAAAATTTATTGCATGAGTGGATTCCCAAAACAGGGGACTGAAATCTGAGATTCTATTTTGTGCCACTTCGTCGCGATGATTATTGCTTCGGTGTGATGGATCATCGCGATGAACACTGGCTCATCGCTACGAAGAGCTTTGTTGCAGCGACCCATTTCCTCATCTCAATGGACCACTGCAACGAGAAGTGTTCCATCGTGGCGAGGGCTCGGCCAGACCGCTGCGATGAACTGGAAAAATCTTTTCAAAACATAAACAAATTTGACATAATTCTACTCTTTTCTCTTATTCTTCAACGCTCGAATCCATAATGATATAGGTTAACCGTGAGCTTTCATAACTCCTATCACATAACCACTTCATCATCTCTTAGAAATTAACAATTCAACTTTCACCTTAGCACATAACAACCAAATCATGGTCTCATCTTTCAATAGTTTGAACACATCATTAATATCACATAGTCACATTATTAACGCATTATCATGACTCCTTAAAGTGAGATACCAATTAGAATCGATCAGATACCAATTGAATCCACCTAGTTACCAACTATCCACATCGATATACCAATTGGAAATTAATTAGATACCAATTGAACTCAACTCATGGAGACAACAAACTGTGGCATCATTATAGAAAAGAAGAAAATGAAACAATTCCTAAATGCCTCATAGCTCCCTGAGGATTTAATATGGACGTCAACACACCAATCCGCAGGACTCTACTTGACATTGCTTTTGTACATGAGAGATCGGTAACCTACGCTCTGATACCAATTGTCATGACCCTAATTATGATGAGGTTGTGCAAGCACCTATTTTAATCTATCTAAATAGGAGAACCCTGAACCACCCAACCATAAGTGCGCGGAAGTCATTAAAAATAGGTTATGTACATAATAATAATAATAATAATAATAATAATAATAATAATAATAATAATAATAATAATAATAATAATAACAAGGGATACAATGACTTGACTCATCCAAAAAAACAACTTATTTAATGTTTAATTAAAAATACATTATTTACCCAAAATCTAGTCTAGGCATGTACAAGAGCTACTATTTGAAGACATGACAATGAAATGTAAATGACACAACTGTCATCTGAAGAGTAGAGCACGAAAGTTGTTGATGGAGAATCTTCAATCCACGCATGAACTTCAGCCAACCTTTCACACATCTATACCAAGAAAAGGTATAAAAAGAGTAGCATCAGTACAACCACATGTACTGGTAGGTATCATCGGTCGACTGAGATTAGATCACATAATTATGCACAGAAAATCAACATACAATAGATACTTCCATAACAACATTTAACAGGGTCATCCCTAAAGTGACTCGCACCAAAAAGTACCTTGGACTTACTCCACTACTATTCCCAAGGAACCTCATTCCCATGTTCTAGCTAACTTCCTTAAATATCTCTAATGTTATGCCAAAGTCATGGGGTATTTTCTATTTCTCAAATTCTTCTTCTCTGTTTACTCCTAAGATTACTTACTCATTTAGAAATAGTTGTACAACATTACCAGGATGACCCACTTCCCAGGTTCTCCCAGTAAACACCACACTTAAACAACAATCCCTTTTTAGACTCAACTCATAAAATATTCATCGATACAACAATAATTTCATAGAGTTACATGCAATATAGTTACCAACAACCATGTACTTAGCCCAACCAAACATGACAGACATCAATATGTAACAACCCACACAATTTATTCAATTAGAGTCAACAATGGTAATATCAAATACATGTAAATCACTGAATATCACTACAAGTATATAAAATAGTTTACAACACATAAAGCCTAAGTCCACCTATCACTCGTCGATGCAACTAATACCCTTAATCTCACTCGTAACCACAATACTATCTCACCATGACTGTCCATGAAATAATACAATAATGAATCCAATGATAAATGCCATGATATATGCAAAAGTGTACACACATGCTAAGGGGATGGTTGTTTACCCACTAGCCATGACCTGTAGGGGATCCTAGCTGTCCATGTATCATACCGGCATGATATCCGATCCACAAAAATCATATCAACACCCATATCAATAGAACTAGGTTCTCTGACCTATCCCTTTTTGATATACATAGTGTCCCACACTTACACTTATTCATCATATCTCACTCATCACTTCCTGCACATCTAGCTTATACATCCAAGCATAATAGGAAAATATATGCAATTCAATCATTTCTTAAGACCAATCACAAGTTACGTAATTCAATCACATACCATGTAATAAAATGAGTCTCAACTCCAATTAAACATGTTAGCATATAGGACCTCACCAAACCTTGTTCATCAGTTCAAGCATGTCCAAGGACCACAAGATAAAGCCTAGTGATCCACTCACCTACCGGTGTTAATATAATTTTCCTTTACAGGCTATAAAATCATAATTCATCTTATCTTTTACTACTGACCAAATTCTTATAATTACCAAGTCTTTTCATTACGTAAATCTTATTAAGACACCATTTACCCCATGATTCATGAAGTTCAACTATTAGGCCAATCCATCAAAAGAATCACAATCAACACAACAGGACTGCAACAAGTTCACATGGCTTATCATTTATCACCACAATTAATTCAAGATTCATTTTAGAAGTTTATCACTTCACAGTCTGGTTCTCTCTTTGATTCAGTTCTTACCTTTTCATTACGCACAAAAATCTAAGCCTCAAATACTTACATCCTAACTTATCACTTTACACGAGAACTCACAAATACAATATAACTATTTAGACGTCTTTGGTTTATCAACTAAATTCAGTCACTACCATCTAAACTCTGTGCCCGAAGGCCTCACCATGCTGTCTTCGTCAATCTCTATACAAAAATTATACTTACTAATCAAAGTCTTTACTACTATTTAAATCATAGCCTAACTTGATACCGAGTTATTGCTTAGATGCGTGCAACTTTCTTGTTGTTTCCATTTCAAAAAATCCAGAGGGAGAATCTGAGCCTTTTCTAAGAGTTTTTCTTCTCTTTCCTTGCTCTTTTAGGGTTAGAATGGCCCTAAGACATTTTTAGGACAAGACCTCCTTTTTGGGAGAAGAAATCGGAGGCTGAAACCCTTTAAAATGCAGTTCTTCCTCGCGGCCCTCATCACAACGGAACCCCTCTCATCGCGATGGGTCATTGCGATGAGGCTTAGCCTATTGCGATGAGCCACACTGGCAGTCCGCACTTAACTAGCTTTTAACTCTGCGCTTCGTTTAAACACCCATAAAATCATTTTCAGAAAATATCATAACATGAAAATTATAGACTCATATATTTTTATTCGCGAAATTTTTAATAACGACGGTATGGGTTGTTACAATTAAGATGATCATAATAAATTATTATTAAGAGAATTAATAAAAAGAAGAGGAAGATTGAGGTGTGATTAAAAATCTCTCCCAAGATAAAAAATTGAGAAAGTGAAAGAGAGGGAAAAGGCCAAAACAAAGATCGAATATTGGCCAAAGAATCATGTCATATCATCCTTCCATAGATTACAATTCTAATATATATATATATATATATATATATAGATCGAGTTATCTGATACCTGTATTGGTGAAGTTGGAAGGTAATTCCTGAAATTAGTTGATATGTTGATGAAAGATAACAGATAATCGTAAAATTAATCGAGATATACACAAAGTCGAATGACAAAATTATTAAAAATAAATAATAATACAACTTTTTACTTTTCGATATAACACTTTGCATTACTAATTTAAACTTATATATATTATGATCATATATACCCAGTTCATGAAGTAAACTACTCTTAAATGTCATTTTGTCCTTCTGCATTACATGTAAAAATAATCTTGAGAATATCAAATTCTCATTTCTTCGGTGAGTATCAATTCCTAAATTTGACAAACTTAACGAAGAAAATGAGAAAGAATAATATACCTGATATTCTTGAAACCAGAAAAGAAATACTTTTTGTGTCTCAATTTACGTGGCACCGTTTAAATTTTAAGAGCCAAATAATTTAATTTAATTGTGAATTCGGGCATGAAATCTTAAAATTTTTGAAATAAAATTTAAATATTTTAAAACTACATAAAAAGTACTATAAGTCACAATAATTGACAATTCAAAATATTTAAAAAATATATGAACATATTATGATCAAATAAAGACATATTTAGATCTCGAAATTCAAAAAATACAATATAAATTGAAATGAAGAGAATAGCCGATAAGTGGAGCCTTTAGTCATACTCCCTAAGCCAAACTCATCCATATTCATTTTCTCATCAATAACAATGACCCCACATTTTTTCATCTCCCAAACAACAGTAGCATTAAAAGTGGATCAATAAATCTTGGACGATCCTGCAGTTAAAGACATATCATAAGTACAAATATTATTCTTAGTTCCAACCTAAACGAATTTCCAGCAAGCAAGCGGACACAACTCTTCATTTTTAGCAATAATATGTTTTCATTTAGTCAGATTTATAATGATTTAATTTCCTCTGTAACAGTTTTGGAGAAAAAAAAAAGGTCGTGTGGATTATGAGAATAAAGAGGTATAATTAAGAAATTTAATTGATTGATTGTTTGGTTTTTCTTAATACCTAGTGTATTAATTTTAAATAAAAAAGAAATATAAAAAATCTCACAAAAAAGATAAATAGAAATACTTATCATAGAGAGCGTCACGTCACCGGATCTATGATCTAACTTTATTTTATTACTATTAATAAGTGGGAATGGTTGAGAAGCTTCCCGTCAATGAAAGTCTCATATTTTTTGTGTAAATTATAATTTTACCCCTCTTTCTTCACTTTACTTTAAATTTTAAAAATAATTAATAACTTTAAATTTAAAATTTCAAATTATAATAGTTGTTAATTTTATATTACCAATCCAGGATTCTAAGAATAAATATTATATTTCTAAATTTTAATTTATTTATCTTACTTTTTTTAGTCTATTATATTTTTGAAGATTACATAAGAAATAATAAAAATCACAATAATTAATAATTTAAAACACAAAATTCCATCTGTACCACATAATTGAGACAAAGAGAGTAACATATATTATGGAAAAATTATGTAAGAAGTACTATAAATCACAATAAGTAATTTAAAATATCTAAAAAAAATATATAAAAAATATGGTCGATTCTCAAAATTTCATCGGGATCACATAAATTGAGAAAGGGGGATTAACATATATTATGTTAAAATTGCGTAAACAGTACTATAAATCACAATAATTAATAATTTAAAATATTTAAATAATATATAAAAAAATTAATTCACCCCAAATTCCATCTGTATCAAATAAATTGAAATAGAAGGAGTAACATATATTGGGCTCACATCCTATTTGTTTTTGTAATTTTTTTTGTAAAAACGAAGAATATTATCTGAAATTTATGTAAAAAATATTATAAATCAAAATAATTAACAACTTAAAATCATATAAAAAATTTGGTTGGCTCTCCAAATTCCATTTGTCATATAAATTGAGACAGAAAAAGTAGCATATATTGGATCCTGTCATGCACCAAACTCGGGGGGCGCAACTGACACCTGATGCCAAAACTTAGGCCAAAGCCAATCCCGCTGAACCATTTGCCAATGGCGCATAGCAGCCACACACAATCAAGAAAGCAAACAAGTATATCTCGGCTTAAAAATCAGCCCTCGGCCGGCAAGTCCCCTGTCAACAGCTACTCCCAACAGTTCATATGAAGCAATAAGTCCTGTTTGGGCCGTCGAGGCCGCCATGATATCTAGGAAAACATAAACACTATGCGGGCCATCGAGGCCACCATGATCTCTATACAGAAACTGAAAACATGTATATATAATGTAAACTAGACCAATGAGCCACTAAACTGTCAACACAATAACAATAAGAAGGCCCAACTGGCTAACAAGCTAAAGCTAATGAAAATACAAGGCTAAAATGGCCATCATCGCAGCTATGTAACCCAACTGACTAGTCTGCAAGCCTTTATGAATACAATACTTGGTGGGACAGGGCCCCAACCTACCCAAAAACTATAAATAGCAAAAAGGCAAACCTCTGAAACTCTGGCCACCCCTGAAAGAAAAGGAGTCAACCAAATCGCTGAAAGCTCGGAAATGCTACCCGACAGGTCTATTTGGTCGTCGCTCAGAACCTGCAGACATGAATGCAGCACCCCTAGGAAATGGGGCATCAATACGAGATAATATGCCAAGCATGTAAGGCAAACTGAAAACTAAAACTGAAGCGTAAGGACTGAATAAAAGGGCAAGAGTAAAATAGAAGTACAATAACTTACCTTCCAGCAATAAGATACCATCTAAAGCACATAGCAAACAATAACCTTACCTGTCCCCTATAAGCACAGCAGGTATAAATAACATACAATCGCCATAAGTCCTAGTAGGCATAAACAGTCGCTAAATACCCATACTGACCCCTTACTTGTGCCCCAGTGATAATCTGATCTGAACTGTTTGAATGTACATGTGTCCTGAATTAGTATAACTCTGAGGCTTTGTGGTACCGTATAAGTGCTGCCCCGTAGGTACAGCCTGCCCATCCCATAGGTATGGTCTGCCCGGTCCATAGGCACGATCTGCTTAGCCCTAAGGCACGATAATATAATGTAACTGCTGCCTCATAGGTATAGCCTGCCCATCCCGTAGGTACAGTATGCCCGGCCTAGAGGTACGATAATATAATGTAATTGCTGCCCCATAGGTATAGCCTGCCCATTCCGTAGGTATAGTCTGCCCGGCCCGAAGGCACGATAATAGTAACCAGAATGTAGGCTCTAAAACCCTGCATTATCAATGTCTGCTGAGGCCAAAACAAGCTCATATGCGGTAGCAAGACGATAAAAACAATACAACAATATCATGTAATCACAGGTGACCTCAATACAATTATAACATGCTCTTCTAGGCTATTAAGTAAGGAATAGAGGGCTACTGGTAGTCACTATATCATGTTGTGGGGCAAAACTCAATACTATGAGGCCACTAGTTGAATAATGATGCTACACATGCTATACAAGCTTTGGCCTTAAAGGTCATGCTAGAAAGTGAAAAGGAAGCCTTAACATACCTTTCAACTGAAGCCCCAAAGGTGTCTCTATGAAGTTCGAACAACCTATTGTAACGCAACAATTGCTAGAATCAACAAGGCTGCAAGAATGAGCCATAACCAATTGATAAGGGGTTAAGGTCGTCACTATGACCAACCCACTTTAACTCAACAAATGACATCATAATCTCTACCAAACCAATAACTAATAACCACAACAAGAAGCTATCCACATCTCACAAGAGTGGCAAGCTCCCGAGGAAATATAACAAGACGTACTTCACGCCGTTCAATCCAACAACTATTATACGCGACTCCAATAAGAATCACACAAACCTCCTAGTCCCTCCAAAACCTTAACACCATCAATATACAACAATAATAATCTAATTCAATAAGACAAAGGGGCTTCTCGGGGTCACAGTACTCAACACACCACTTTGTGGCTAGAAAATCTCTAAACTGATACTAGAACATGGAATTACGAAGGAGGGTCATAGGAGAAAGATTACGTCAACAATAAGCTTCGGTTAGGACCTCCACCATGTGCTCTCCAAATGCATCACTCTGATTTTATCTTTTGCCTACTGAGAGAAATATTAAACGGCTCTGATCATAGCTCATCTTTCCTCAACTCAGCTCTGCAAATAGCTGTAAAGAAATTTGAAGTTTTGAGAATGATCCTGAATAGGGATCGTCCCAAAACTAAGTCTAGGAATTCTTTTGATATTTACACTATTCCTTACCCATTATATAACACCATTGCTATTTAAATCATTTTACATATATCAAAATATCATTTCAAGAGATATGCTCTAGTCATGTCTAAAACTTGTAATTTTTGTATGACCTTAAAAAGAAACCAAGACAGTGTAGGGTGAGGAAACTTGCGAGCATATATCGCTAATCCATCTTTGGCCGATGAGTACTCCTACATCATAAATGCCCTAATAAATTTTTTATATTATATATGCTACAAACAATTCTAATTTATTAAAAATACTTCAACTAGAGAAATGCCAATATCCTAAGGATGTTTGATATAGTATGCCACACGAGATGCACCTATATATAGACTGAAACAGAGTACAAAAGTAGAAGTATTTTTTACAACACCTATATATATATATATATATATATTAAGGAAAACAATTCCTAAGAAAAATATGCACCTAATGCAAAGCAGAAGAGACTAGATGTCTTCAGAATTACTCCATTTTATAAGCTACTTAATTAAATAGAGATTATGGTAAAGCTTTACTACATCTCTACATCTCCAATAGGAGCAATTCGAGCACTAGTCTCAGATTGAAAATAAAAATAAAGGAATATCCAAATAATAGCTATGACAAAGATAGCTATACCAGCGCAGACCAAAATATACCATGTCGGCATTTTAAACTCCGCCTAGATCACGTAGTCTAGGATCTGAGCTGCTGCGTGATGGTAAATTTCTTACACACATACATAATTTTGTATGTAAAAATTAATATTAAAAATTACACATATAGTAAACCTTAGTAGTAACTCAGAATTAACTGGCTCTAAATCATAGAATTAGCTATCCAAAACTGTTTAAAAAATTGAATTTTATACAATTCCTCTTTTGCCTCATAATGAGCATCTTTTGTGGTTTTGCTAAAAAGTTAATATAGCATAAGAGACAAATCACAAAAAAAGAGTATAGGACTAAATTATGATATATGCATGTATTAGACTAGAAAAAATCTATAAATATTTATGTGTTATTACTATCTTATGTAAGTCAAGTTGGAAGAATTAAAATACAAATATTTCTTCCTCCTCAAACTTTAAATATTTGATATCAAATAGTATGTTGCAGGGGATACACGCGTGATGCACGAAATGCACGAGTGACACACGATATTGATGGTGTTGCATATGTAAGAACGTGAGTTTATCATCACATCATCTACTAATAAGTAGACAAATGATATTAAGAATACGACTTTATTAATAAGACAACTACAATTATTTCATATTTGATGTTGTGAGGATTCTTTGTGATTATAGCTGGTTTGCTGTTGCTCAAGCTTTGTGGAATATACCTCCTCCTCCATCCTTGACATTGTCCTCTCTTCCATGGTGGATTAAGCTACCTCCTCTTTATTGCTCAAGACTATTTTTTTATTCTCTTCAGTTTTCAATTAATGCATGTAAATTTTTTATATATAAGTAGTGAACTTGTCCACGCTTTGCGTGATAATGAGAAAATCAATGTATAGTCTTTGATGACTTGAGAAAAACTTGTGAAGGGACAAAAGTATACGAAAATTTTTGTTAGACGATTTTGCCTAATGCTTCTCTTTCCATTAACTTTTATGAAATATCAATATTCATTAATCTTTAAGCAAAAAAAAAATCACTAATCAAACATCTCTTAGTGATTCTACCATAAACTATTATAATAGAGCTAAATAACTTATAACTGATAAAATTAATCATAAGAAATCATGTTTAAATTATACTTTTAATAATTAGTGTATATAAGTTAACCTCTAGATTTATCTAAATGAAATAATTCTTCCATCTTACTAACAGAAAAGTAAGTTCACGCTGGACATTGACTTTAACAACAGAAAATTAATAGAAGTATCTATAAGCAAATAACATCATTGAACTCATTAATTTTTTTTTTCTTTTGAATAAATAAATTTCTTAATTATACACTTTTTACTAAAGAGAAAATGGGTTGAAAATTAGAGTACTATTGATATTGTGCTATTCCTATTTAAGAAACGAAAACACTATAAGTAACCACTTGACAAAATAAAATTTTAAAAATAGGTATTGCACTAATGAAAGTTTTAAGCAATTCTTGCTTCAAACACTATTTCCTTCTCCTTCACCATTTCAGTTGTCCTGCTTGTTCGGCTTCAATTCAGCGACAATCAAACCTCTCATATCTTCTTAACAGAATCTCAGAACTCAACGTGCATAACCTACATATCTTCTGTACCAATCAACGTTTACAAATTGATATGCTTTTAGTAGTTGTTAAAGTAAGGAAAGGAATTTCAGTTAACATTTAGAACACGAACAAATATAATGTTTCTTGAATTGTTGTAACCTCTTTCTAATTTATACTCCCATACTCTCTAACTTCTTATATGAAAATTTATCTCATGGTAATTCAATATCTAGTAGTCCATTAGCAAACTTGAATGCCTTGAACCAACTTAATTATTTCCAGACTTCTAGTGTAATGATCCTTTCTGGCGTTATAGGTGAGCCAATCGTGCAAAAATTTGGGTTAGGTCTTCACCCAAATTGGGTGTTAAAAATTTTAGGCTACGCTAGTTTTGGATGAAATCTGAATAAGGTATGGTCTAGGGCAATTTGGGAATAGATTGGTTGATAAATTTTAACTTGATTTTATGTTAGCTAAGATGATATAAAGTTTGTAAGACTTTTCGGAAGTGAATTCAGGTAAGTAGAACTCTCGATATCGAAATTGACGTAAAGGGGTTAGTCTGGAATGCCATGGTTTGAGGGTGCATTGTGAAAAAGGTAAAACTGGGAGCAATATCGAATTTTTGCTTTGCCACAACTGCTATAGCAGATGGTAGGTTGTTACGGGGTTGACGTTATAGCGGAGAAATTCCCGCTATAGCGGGAGTCAAAGGTGGTCAATCCCTTTATAGCGGGCAGATTCCGCTATAGCAATGCCGCTATAGTGGGATCGGATCGCCATAGCAGGATAACTTATTGTTTATATATAAACTTCCCCAAAAATATTATATTATTTGTAAACACATTTTGGGGAGGGATTAGGCAATTTGGAGTGATTTTCACTTATTTTCCACCAGAATTCTTCGTATAGGTAAGTTATTTATCCATATTAACTAGTTTCTCGATTCCTTGACCTTAAAATGACTTAGTTTACGAGTTTGAAGAGGATTTAACTTGACCTAGCTATAATTTTTGGTGCATGAAGGGTTAATTGGGTGTAAAATCTTGGGTTTTAGTTAAAGGTTAATTACTTACACTTGCATGACTATAATTCACTAATGCAACCATGAACTTAGTAGTTTTAAGGTGAATTTAAGGTGGGAAAGCCCTAGAATGGGTGGGATGATCATGAAATTGGCCTTGGAGTTTGGGATTAGGCTGTAATCCTCGATATTATAGGTCATTTGATTGATTGTATGCTTATATTCTTGTTGTTAGACCACAATCAAGCTGAGGTTGTAAAAAAGGGAAAACTCAGGTTCAATAGAGCATTTCAGGATTGGATTGAGATAGGTGATGATTTAAATATAGTTGAAATCTAATTTGTGTTATGTGTGCATGATAACTATTCCTTAGTATTTCTTGTATAATGCATGTCCAGGGAAAAGTGAATGACTACTTGATATCTTAAATTTTAATCACATGCAATGCATTTAAATAAAATCTTGTTGGTTTTACAAGTATTGTTTCTGTTATCATTATGGTTGTGATTGTATTGCTATATGTCATTATTGTGGAACGTATAGGTATTTGAACATATCCACAGGATTGGTTGATATAAGGTTGGCATACGCTTGATGTTTAGGATTTGGTACATGGACAAGAGCTCATTCCCTGCAGGTCATGGCTAGTGGGCGACCATAAGATCCTTAGAATGTGTGTACATGTAATTGGTGAGTGTGACGGTTTCCTGAGTGAACCGGGGATTATGTGTTTCATTATCATATTTGTTCCTTAAGTTAACTAGGCTTAAGCATTTTCATTATTATATTGGTTCCTTGAGTGAATTGGGTTTGTGTGCTTAATTGCTAAAGATAGTTTCTTGATGTAAACCGGGATGCCTGTTAATTGCCATAGTTGTTATCTTAGGGATTCTTGGGTTGTCCGGGTTAATTGCAAAGTGTGACATAATTCTGAGTTGTCTATTACTTGTGTAGTTGGGACATGATTTATATGATTATTGAGTCATGGTTGTTGAATTAGAGTCTTATTAGTGGTCATAGTTTGACTTGACTTATTATTCTTGTTGACTCATATTGACTGAACTTCATATTGTACTTGTCACAAGGTTAAGCGTTATGAACTTGGAGTAGAGTTGCATGATAGGGTTCATGACTGTCTTATTATACTATATTATAGTTACCTATTTATATTTCTCATTTTGGGTTGGCCGATGATCCTACCAGTACACCGTTGTTTCTTGTGTACTGATACTACATGTGTTTTTTCTTTTGTTAAGTACATGGAATATTCCGGTGACTGCCTTGAGACCTCAGGTGTGATTCAAATAGCATTCAAACTCAAGAGTGAGCTGCATCTTCCGGGCTACCATGAGTTTTTCACTTGTTTTCTAGTCCATTATTTTGGACTTAGATATTACTTTAGTTTTGGGGTTGCATCCCCTTCCTTTTGATAATTATTAGAGTTTTGGTACAATGACTTTCAGGTTCTAAGGATGGTTTATTTCCGTAAACTTATTATTACTCTTCATTTAAGATATTGACAATTAGTTTTATTAATGAGATTGTTTTAGTTGCCTATTTTTAGCTAGTGTTGGATCGTTATCCGATTAGTTGGTTCTCACCCGGGGGGTTTAGTATGGGTTCAACTCATGGTGGGTTTAGGTCATGACAAAGTTGGTATCAGAGCCCTAGGTTCGTTGTTCTCGTCATACCAAAATGGGTCTAGTAGAGTCTTGTGAAATAGTATGGAGACATATGTACTTTTCTTCGAGAGGCTATAGGACCTTAGGAAACTATTCTTTCTTTCTTCCTTTGTGTTATAACTTCATTCCAATTGGTATCTGGCGATCCAAATTGGTATATTACCCTTTTTATTCTTTTATCCGCAGATGGTGAACATTAGATCAAATAAAGCAAGAGCAGCAACTCCAACTGCGGTATCGGCTGTTCAAGGATGAGGTAGGGGTAGGGAAGGGGAAGAGGAAGAGAAATACCTGCAAGGGGTGGAGCTCAGGCAGCAGCTGACCAGGTCCGTAAGAGTCCAGTGTCACCTCCCCCATCTGAGGATCATATTGAGGAGGCTGAGGCAATGGACGATGATGGTGTGGAATCGGAGGTGGCGGCACCGGCTGGAGGTATAGTCCTTCCTCCGATGTCTTCTGAGGTTATTCAGCAGGTTCTGGGGTTTCTGAGCGGGTTGGATGGTACTGGAGCCACCCCCACTATGCCGACTTTCCAGGTCCCGGGTGCTCATCCCACTGCCACTTTAGCTCCCAGGATGGATGAGGCTTCGAGTACTGATGCATTTCCCCATCTTGTGTTAGGCCTCGTGTCACACCCCGAGGCTACCCCCTAGATGCAACATGATACATAGAGCCACACGTGACCCCAAGATAACCCATGGTCTAGCATATGCTATACATTCTGATTAAAACAAAATCTATGTGAAAGATAAACTGGTTTAGTAACGTACGTTTAGAAAGTAAACCAATAGTTTCTAAATATATAAAGAAGACCTGAAATGTCAACTAACTGTAAAAGCTTAAGACTAACTCTATGTCTGAAAGCTTCTACTGAGATGAGTTACTGGGACAAGGCCCCAGCTAACTCTAAAAGTCTAAAAACTGAATAAAAGGCTAAAACAAATGAATATAAATCTTGTCCTTGAAATATGAGGACTCACCAACTCTGCTGCTGAGAAGATTGGTCAATCAAACTAAGCGCGACCTGGATATTGAATGCCTGAACCTACATCATAATAGGATGTAGCATAAAAGTATGCGTCAGTACTTTGAATGTACTGAGCATGCGGGATATGTACTAATCTAGACATGCTGGTTATGATAAGATAAATTGAACATAAGGGATAAACTGAAACATGAAACTGAAGATAAAATTGATGCAATGACCAAGTAGATATATATGCAACTGTGTAATACTGAACTGAATAACTGACTACACGGTCATGCATTACTGAATCTGTACTGTGGAAGCTACTGTTAACCGACATACCTCAAGCTGAGCTAATTATGGGTCCAACTTGTAAACCTGGTTGGGAGGGCGTTCATACCTTGCCAAGGGTATGAACATTGGCTGACGTGGATCCATTAATCTGATGTCCAAAAAGGACTAAGGTGTCAAGCCTGATCTGACGGGTGACCCTTTAGAACCTACGATGGTACCGTAGTTCTGGGACTTAGGGACTTCTACTAAAGGTCTCAGCCTAATTGATGGGTGAGCCTTCATCCCCTCGTCCACTCTGTGCTAAGTACTACTCCCAATTGAATAAATAAATAAATAAACTGACATACTAATTAGCTCAAAATACTGACTTCCTGAGAATGCAAAGTAATATTGAGACTAAAAGCATTCAAATCATGTAATCCTGAATGACTGTTTATTTGACTGAACATGCATGAAGTCTTAAACTAATCAGGTGTTCATAACCCACCATCCTGAGGAATTGAACTACTTTTACCAATGCTAGATTATGAATAAAGTATGCAGTTCATAATCATAGTTCAAAGTCATAAATTTAACAACATGCTGAGGGTTTGAGAATTCTGAGTGCATAACAATGCTAGACTTGAAGGAAAACATGTAATAAGATTCATACATAGCAAGGAAACTAAAATACAAGGGATTCACAAACTTGAGGAACCCTAGGCTCTGAAAACTAATTGAAACTGAAGAACTGAGTTAACTTAGGGACTCAATGGGTGAAAGAATATCCATTGATGAATTCCCACATACCTGAGAGTAGAACCGTTTAAAAATCCTTGGGTTTGTAGCCTGAAATTGAAGAACCCTGGTTTTTGCTTTGGAGAAAAAGAGAATTTCTTTTGCTTTATTCTGCTAACTGTCAATTAAAATCTGAGAAAATGAGGGATTTGGGTAGTTTTAGGCTTTGTAATTGGTCTTAGGCTAGTTAAAAGGACATGGTTTAGCCTTTTAAAAGAGTAGGAAAGGTCTGGAATACCCCTTGAATGAATAAGTGAAAACTGCTGAAAAAATTCGCGAGTGGGTTCCACAGATGAGAACCATGGTTAGTGGATGGATCCAGAGCCATGGAACCCTATCGTGGTTCCTGGGATCCTTTGACCAGCTGCAAGTCTGATTTCCATGACCCCCATCCATGGCCCGTGGACCCTTCCATGGTTCATGAAAGCTAGTCATGGTTCTGGGGGAAAACTTGACCCTCAGGTCTGATTCCACAAATGGAAACCATGACCCATAGTTCCATCCACGGTCCATGGATCTTTCTCATGAATCAGGACATGATAGCTTGATCTACAGTACCCTTTCCATGGAAGCCATCCACGGCCCATGGACTATTCCACGATCCATGAAAACCATTGGTGGTTCCTATTCTGACATTTGATAGTTCACACTTTGGATTTCTGGGCTGGTTCTAGGCTTAGGATTTTCTGGGGTATTACAATATCTCCTCCTTGGGATCATTCGTCCTCGAATGAAGACTAAACAAGCTAAATTTGGAGGGAAAGATCTGCAATTTCTACCAACTAAATTCTAAAACCTGATTTCTAATGGATTTGAATTTTAAGGACATGAAAGCATGCTGAAAATGCAAGAATAGCTGAGGGAACATGAAACTGAGGGGAAATACACATGAGTAAACTGAGAAAACTGGAGAGGAACTATTACCTCAAGGTGAAGCTGAATCAAAAAGAAAGTGGTGAGGGTACTTGGTCATCATAGCTACTTCAGCTTCCCAAGTAGCTCCCTCAACTGACTGGTTCCTCCAAAGAACCTTCACTGAGGCAACCTCCTTGTTTCTCAACCTATGAACCTGACAGTCAAGAATCTCAACTGAAACCTCTTCATAGGTAAGGCTATCTTTCACACCCACATTCTCTAATGGCATAATTGATGCTGGATCACCAACACACTTTTTCAATAATAAAACATGGAAAACTGGATGAACCGCTGCTAGAACAGCTGGCAACTCTAACTCATAAGCCACATTACCAACCCTCTTCAGAATTTTGTAAAGACCTACATATTGAGGACTGCGCTTCTCTTTCTTGACGAATCTCATCACACCCTTCATGGGTGACACCTTCAGGAAAACCTAATCATCAATCTCACACTCTAAGTCCTTTCTCCTCACATCTGCATAGGACTTTTGACGACTTTGAGCAGTCCTCAACCTTTCCCTAATGAGTTGAACTTTCTCCATAGCCTCGTGAATCAAATCTGGCCCTATCAAGGTTGCTTCACCTACCTCAAACCAGCCAACAAGTGATCTACACCTTCCCCCACAAAGTGCCTCGTACGGGGCTATCTGAATACTAGAATACAAGCTATTATTGTAGGCAAACTCTATGAGAGGTAAGTGCTCATCCCAATTACCTTTGAAATTGATCACACAAGCTCTCAATATATCCTCTAAGGTCTGGATGGTACACTTTGACTGACCATCTGTCTGCAGATGAAATAATATACTGAGATTTACCTGAGTGCCAAGACCTTTCGAAAATGATCGTTAGAACTAAGATGTAAACTTGGTACCCCTATTTGAGATGATAGACAAGGGAACCCTATGCAACCTGACTATCTCACGAATATAGAGTCTGGCATAATCCTATGCTGAATTTGTAGTTTTGACAACTAAAAAGTGAGCTGACTTAGTCACCCTGTCTATTATCACCCAAATAGAGTCATGCTATCTGCGAGTACGAGGTAAACCTGTAATAAAATCCATATTGATCATTTCCCACTTCCAAGTAGGAATGCCAATATCCCGAGTCACACCTCCCAGTCGCTGATGTTCTACCTTCACTTGCTGACAGTTTGGATATTTGGCCAAAAAATTTGCGATGTTCCTATTCATGCCATTACATCAATAGACTTACCATAGACAACGTACATCTTGGTGGCGTCGGGATGAATGGAGTATCTGGAGCTATGAACCTCTGCTAAGATCTACACTCTCAACTCATCTATATTAGGAACACATTAATCGATCTTGATAGCAAAGTACACCATCTCTCCCTTGGGAGAAAACCTCTACTTTCTGCTGATGGACCACACCTTTTAACTGAAGTAAGATGGGATCATTGTCTTGCTTCTCCTTCACCTCGACTACTAGAGAAGATTCTAACCCATTCTGAACTATCACACCGCCGTCCGCTGTGTCCGTAAGACAAACTCCTAAGCGAGCTATCCTATGAACATTTTTAGCTAATTCCTTTTTCTCTTCCTCAACATGTGACACACTATCCATGGACAGTCTGCTAAGTGCATTAGCCAGTACATTAGCCTTACCCGGATGGTAGAGTACATTTATATCATAATCCTTGAGGAACTCGAGCTATATTCTCTGGCGAAGATTCAGCTCTTTTTGGGTAAACACATAATGGAGGATCTTAAGGTGTGTAAACACATCAACATGGACACTGTACAAGTAGTGTCTCTAAATCTTTAAGGCGAACACAACTGCTGCAAGCTCAAGGTCATGAGTTGGATAGTTCTTCTCATGATCTTAAGTTGTCTGGAGGCATAAGCGATGAACTTACCATGCTGCATCTAGACACAATCCAAGATGACTCTGGAGGTATCACAATACATAACAAAGCCATTTAAACCCTCTGGTAGAGTTAAAACTGGAGTTGTGGTCAGCCTGGTTTTCAACTCTTAGAAGTTTTTCTCACACTCATATGACTACTGGACTTAACCTTTTTCTGAGTCAACCTGGTAAATGGAGCAACTATAGATGAAATTCTTTCAACAAGCCACTTGCAGTAACTAGCCAAACCCAAAAAGCCCTGATATCTATCGGAGAGGTGGGTCTAGGCCAGTTCTTCACTGCCTCTATCTTCTGTAAATCTACTCAGATGCCCTCACTAGACACCACATGACCAAGGAAAGCAACTGACTTCAACCAAAATTCACATTTACTGAACTTGGCAAATAACTGGCAATCCTTAAGAGTTTGCAGCACAATCCTCAAATGATTTTCATGCTCCCCCTCACTCCGCGAATACACAAGGATGTCATCAATGAAAATAATGATAAACATGTCCAAGTACTTCTTGAACACTCTGTTCATCAAATACATAAAAGCTGCAGGAGCATTTGTTAGTCCAAAAGACATAACTACAAATTCATAGTGAACATACCGAGTTCTGAATGCTGTCTTCGAAATATCACATTCTCTGACTTTGAGCTGGTGATAGCCAGACCTGAGGTGTATCTTAGAAAAGCAACCGGTACCTTGAAGTTGGTTGAACAATTAATCAATCCTAGGAATAGGATACTTGTTATTGATTGTGACTTTGTTCAACTGACGTTAGTCAATGCACATCTTGAGAGAACTATCTTTCTTACGCATGAAAAGAACTGAAGCACTACATGGAGAGATGCTGGGCCTGATGAAGCCCTTATCTAGAAGGTCTTTCAACTGTTTCATTAACTCTTTAAGCTTAGCTGGAGCCATTCTGTAAGGTAAAATTGAGATAGGCTGGGTATTTGGAAGAATATCTATTCCGAAGCCAATTTCCCATTTGGGAGGAACTCCGGGCAGATTTTAGGAAACACTTCTAGGAATTCATTAACCACTAGGATTGACTCAAGAGTTGGGGTCTCAGAATATGAATCCTTAACTCGAACAAGATGATAGATACACCCCTTAAAAATTATTTTTCTGGTCTTAAGGTAGGAGACGAAACAATGTACAGGCACTGAGGTATTACTGTTTTATCCCTTTTTGGAATTATTTATTTAAGTTTAAAAGAAAATAAAATGATTTTTGACACTTTAAAATTATTTCAAAACTTAAAAGAGAGTTTCAAAATAATTCTAAAACAAATAGAGTCACCACTTAATTTTTATAAAGAAATTAAGAAAATTTAAAAGAATTTCAAAAATTTAAAAATAGAAATAAATCTTTAAAATTAGAAAAAATGGGTAAAGGTTCAAGTAAAGTCTTAAGAAGGTTTTTAAGGCATTTAAGAACGTCCGCAAAAAAAAAATGGTTGACCAAAGAACATTTTTGACTAACTTAAAAAAGGCGGCTAATTTTGCAAATAGTTGATTTTACAAAAAATAACAAGGATATTAAAGACTTGAATTTTTTTAGCACTTTTAAATAAAATAATAGCTTATTTTAGCTAAGTAAAAGGGAAATTCACTTAAAGGAAATGAAACAAAATTCTGAATAAAAGATTTAGATAAATTTTTTATAACAAAAATTATGAAAAATAATTAAAATTGCAAGAAAATAAGTAACTCATGAAAAAAGAGGTTATTTGAAAAGATGTGATTTTATATATCAAAATTAAGGGAACATTATCTTGCAAAATATGGAAGTGAAAAATCATTTCAATTTCAATAAAAATGTTTAGAATTGTAACGAAAGAAACTTTTTAAAGGAAACTTAAAACAAATAGGATTACTCCTTTGAAGAAAATTTCGTAACTAAAAATGGGAAATTCGCTTAAATTAGTTTAAAAAAAATTGACAAATGAGGAAAGAGCTTCTTTAATATATTTAAAGAAAAAATTATTTATGTGAAATACTATTTAAAGGGAAAAATCATTTCATTATTCAAATTAATACAAGAGTTCATTTTTTATTATTTCAAATGATAAGCTATCTAAGTGACAACTAGCGAGTAAAAATAAACAAGGATAAAACAAAAAATAGCATACTTGACCGGATTTATTTAGATTAATTAACATTAGGGCTAGTTAATTACAAACAAGTACTATGAATAAATTACAAATAAAGTGGAGCAAAGTTGAGTTTGAGCCCCTGTTTGGCCCATTAGAGAAATGTCCAGATTTTGGACTTTGAGTCCAAGTGACTCAGAATTACAGCCTTGGGCTGTTGCTGCTGCTAAACTTGGGTTTTGGCCTATTTCTGAACTGTATATCAGCTGCCAATCTTCTATGTACCCCTGTATATCACTGTTTCTGACTTGTATCTTCTCTATATTGTAGTATACCAGCCCCTTTGGGTTTTAATTGAAAGCTTGACTCGAAAGGTAATGGGCTTGGCCAGTCGGAAAATTCAAAGAGGAGGAGTTCGAATGGACTCAATCAAGGTGTTACATGGATAAAAAAGGATACAGATTAGCATATGCAATAAAACAGAGAACAAAGATTAACATCCGTTAGTGAACTAATTTTACACATTTCGAGGAAACCAAATTGAAAGCAGATATGAGGAAATACCAAATTTTAAAAGTTTATGTTAAAGGTGCATTGGTAAATATTAAGAAAAATTAAGAAGAGAAAGTTTAAAGAGTACTATTGCAATATGAATTCTAAACGATCTAAGCTACTCACAGATTAACATGTTAAGCCTCTTTCCAATTGTAAACGATTATGAGCATTACTCAAACACATCCTAATGGTCTTAATGTAATATATACCATTCTATATATATTGGAAAAGGAAGATTTTAACACATAACTACTCATATTGATACCCATCACTGAAAAGATCTAACAAACAATTCAGAGGCTAATATGAATTGAAACTCTGATAAAGATTTGAACAGTGCTACATTTATAAAAAAAAATAGGGAAAGGAATCACTTTCCAATTCCATACACAAATCAGAAGTTTTAAGGAATGTATTATGCTAGTCAAGAAAAGCTCAACATGCATATCAAAGTAAAAAAAATCTGCCACATGTGAACTCATTTTACCGTAATGAGCTTAAGGACTTATGTTGATACATAACCAAAGTTGCATACAAGAAACAGATTCATACTAAAATATCATCTTTAACCCTTATTTCTCATTCTTTGATAGTTAAACTAGTTCAACTCAGATAAAAAAATTAATTTATGCATTATCTAACATTATAGAGAGAACCAGATACTCAAAAATTATGTCCAGATTAATCAAAAATAGAAATAGACTAGACAGATCAAAGTTTCCAATATAGACTCCATTTAGTTTTTAAGATAGAAAAGGAACAGTTTTCAGACTCATTGTTAAACAGACAAGAGATTCATATGCTATGATAGATAGAAGTAAGATCAAAAGGGAAACACCAGGCTGTCGTTGGACAAATTTGTCCTCGAGCTATATCAAAAAATTGATAAAGCCAAAATAGAGGAAAAAGGACATTGCTAGACTAGATAGTGCTGATTCAAATATTTCAAAATGAAATACTCATATTAATATGTGTATGGATTAATCCAATAGAGAAATATTTAAACATGAATTGCATCAAGTTTGAAAACAAGGAGCTTATCACATAAAGACTTGGTCATGGAACTCCTACAGTGAAAACAATTTGAAGATATGAAAAGAAATTGAAATATGGTGTTTCAATGTCTAGTTAACAAGCCTAGAAAATCACTTAAAAGATTTCTATATGTGACAATAGAAAGATCACAACATTAGTCGTATTTTGAAGGTCTTTTTGAGAGTAACTAAAGAGTTATCTCGAGACCATGTACTCGGAGCTTCACATGGTATTGTAGACCATGGAGGTCCTAGAACATGGATTAAATAGTATCCTTCATTATTTGATGATTGTTTTCACCATTAAATCCCATAAAAAACAAGCAGGCCAAAATATACCCCGGAAACATCATAACCAACACTTAAGACATGAAGACGGGATAAGCCTTTTAATCGTTCAAAAAATTGTAAAGAGAAACCATCGCATTCGACGATACTGCTCAATCATCAACCCAACAACAACATTTCACAACAGAGATCACCATAGCCAATCAACTACAACAATGATAAGAAAAATAAAATGAAAAGAAAGAGAAGTTTACCTGTTTCTGCGCATCAACTAGGACAAGAAGTTGAGTTTTTTGGTGACTATTCTGATGGACTCAAGTTTCCTTTAAAAAATGCGACCAACAGAACTCGAAAATCTTCAAAGACAATAGTTTTTCTTGCTTTCTTTCAGCTTGAATTCTTAGATTTTCCCAAAAATCAGAGAAAAGGACTCTCCAAGATTTTTGCTATTCAAAATTCACCCCTTCACAGTGGAGAGTGAGAGTCTTATATAGGGAAATAATTAGGGCTTCCAACAGGTGGAAATGGGGGAAAAATATTTGGGGATTTCAGAGAAGAACTTGGGGTTTTGAAAATCAAAAATCAAAACCCTTCTGATGATGCCACGAATGTACCTTCGGGTATGAATTTGATCATATAGCAATGATTTCGAGGGCAATCCACCGTGATTCATGGTGAGCAATGCTGAGGTGCCATCTGGAGCTTCTGGGCTCTCCTAGAACCAGCCAGCTCATCATTTTCATACCAATAAACGGAGATGAAGGGGAACTTAATGGAGGCCAAGTGATTTCTAGGATTTGGGTGTCGTTTAGAGCTTCTCTTGAGGTCATTTGGGTAGTTATTAGATGGAGTTGTTTTTGTGTGTGTTCGTCTGGTTGAAAGAGACAAAGAAGGAGATGAAGTTACATTTATAGTGTGCTCGTGAAGGTAAATGGTGCAGTTTTTCTGAGGAAAATCATGGAGCGGTGGTGCGTATGAGTATAAGGGAGTAATATATGCTGGTGAAGAGTGGATTAAGAGAATAGGGTTGGGTATGGGTGTAAATATTGGGTTAGGAATTTTTTTAGGTATTGGGATATCAAGAGCAAAAAATGGAGAAGAGAATTAATGGTTGAGGATTCGGCCACTTTGTTTTGCAAATGTGACCAGATTTAGTTGAATTGATAATTGTAATAACTGGGTCCATCGTTATGGGTAGTCCAATCGTGCCATGTGTTAGAGTTAGAAAACTCCGGGTTTGAGAGTTCGAAATTCTGGGCTAGGCTAACCTTGAACGGATTTGAAGCAAGGTGGAGTCTAGGACAATCCCGGTAAGGATTGGGTAAGATGTCTTATGGTGAGCTAGTTTTCCTTGTAGCTAACATATAAAGGAGTCCGGGGGACTTTTCGGAATCAGATTCGGGTAAGTAGAACTCCCAGAATCGAGGTTGACGTGAAGGGGTTATTTCGGGACGTCGGAAAAATAGGTGTGTTGTAAAATGGACTAATTTTGGAGGTTTTATGACTTTCTATCCCATGTCAACAACTATATAGCGGTTGACACTCCGCCATAGCGACCCCCGCTGTAGCGGAGAAATTACCGCTACAACGGAAGTCAACGTCGGTCAGCCTCCACCATAGCGGATGACTCCGCTACGGCGGTACCGCTATAGTGGAGCGGACTGCTATAACAGAGCGTGATAGGATTTAATGCAGAAATATTCTCCAAAATGTTCAGTTTTCACAATTCTGTTTTGGGAGAAAGGCAAGGCGATTTCAGGCGATTTTCCTCCATTTTCCATTATTTTTCGTCCCTAAGGTAAGGTTTCTACTCTCCAATATTCGTACTACTTTTCCTACGCGGTAGAATTGCTAGGAGGGAATTTGGGGAAAGATTGGAATAACCTAGAGATGGTGAAATCTGGGGAAGAAGGGGGATTCTAGGCATGAAAGTTCTTGGGCATTGATTAAAGTAAGGTCTTATGATCACATGTTGTTAAATTCTCTACTTTTATCCGTGAAAATGATAGAACTAAAGAAATTAATAGCGGAAAGCCCGGAAAAAAGGGTAGAATGATCATGGTTGGTCTGGGGTTTGGGATTGGGTGTAATCCGGGTAATGCGCAGGCCTTGTTTGTTAATTTGAGTACTTGTATGTTGTATTAGACCAAGAATGATAAAGGAATCCGGAACACGGGAAAACTCGGGTTGAGTAGAGCTTGGATCATTTTGAGGTAGGTGATGGCTTACGACTCATGTGAATGTTGTATATTTTGTACTCTTATCTAAGTGTTTGTATGAATTGCATGACTTAGAGAAATTGTGTAGAATGTCTAAGGGTCCTGTTTTACAGTCTGTGAATTGAACGGTGTGTTGCTTGTTGGTTTACAAGTTGTTTGTTCATTATTTGACTGTGGATTGTTGACATTCGGTTGGCTCGGGTACCATGCCTGATACGGGTATACTAACGGTTGGCTCGGGTACCACGCCTGGTAGGGGTATAACAAATGGTTGGCATGGGTACCACGCTTGGTACGAATTACTAACGGTTGGCTCGGGTACCACGCCTGGTACATGTATAACAAATGATTGGCATGGGCACCATACCTGGTACGAATTATTAATGGTTGGCTCAGGTACCACACATGGTATGGGTATAACAAATGGTTGGCATGGGTACCACGCCTGGTATGAATTACTAACAGTTGGCTCGGGTATCACGCCTGGTACGGGTTTATTTTACTGCATCATGGCATTAATATTGTTGCATTGCATTGACTGTTATTAGTTCCATGAGTGGACCAGATGTTTTTATTGAATTGTGATATTCATTGGTGGTCCTTGAGTGACCGGGAATCCTATTATAATTGTTGAGTTGGTCTTCGATTAGGCCGGGTTGTCTGTTGAACACTTAGGTGTTGTTTAGAAGGGATCCCAGGGTGGGTCTGGGCTAGGCAAAAAAGATAGTTTATTGAATTCTGGGATTATGATTTAGAGTTATAAGAAGGTGGATTTCATGTAGGGACAAGCTAGGTAGATACTTGCAGTCTAGGGGAGCCTATTAACTTGTTGCATGTTTTCTGTACTGGTACTTGATTTGCTGTACTGAATTATACACTATTTATTTGGAACTGGCTGATGATCCTACCAGTACACAGTGGTGGTGTACTGATATTGCACTTTTTCTTCTTGTGAGTACAGGCAATCTTCCAGCGGCTGAGACGCGACCTCATCTGTAGTACCAGCGTTCCAGACTTCAAGGGTTAGCCACTTGATCGAGCTGCCTTGAATCTATCATTAGTGTTGTATCCCATTTGTTTTGGGCTTAGATATTTCCCTATATTTTTAGGGTTGCTTCCCCGCACTCTAGACATTGGTAGACTTGTTTGGTACTGCGACTTTCAAATTCTAGGGGGTAATTTCCGCAGGTTAACTTAATGAAGTTTTATCATTATTATTACTGAATTGCTAGTTTACTTTTATGCACTAGTTTTGAGCTGTTAGAACGATTAAGTTTGGGGAAGTGATGGTTCGCTCACTCGGGGGGTTAGGTGAGTGCCACTCATGGCGGTCTGGGTCATGACAAAAGATGGTATCAGAGCCCTAGGTTCATTGATCTCGTCGTACCAAACAGGTCTAATAGATTCTTGCGGAATGGTGCGAAGACGTCTGTACTTCTCCTCGAGAGGCTATAGGACTTTAGGAAAACTATCTCTTCTTCCTTTCCTTCATGCTATAACTTGATTTCTATTGGTATCTGGTGATACAAATTACTATCTAACCTCATTCACTCTTCTGTCCGCAGATGGTTAACACAAGAAATAATGGAGCTAAAGCAGCGGTCCCAGTAGCGAGCCCGACTGTCCGTGGTAGAGGCAGGGGAAGGGGCAGGGGATGAGGTAGAGCTGCACCTTCCAGGGGTGGAGCTCAAGCGGCTACTGGAGAGCGTGAAGTGACCCCCCCACCTCAGGAACATGTTGATGATGACGTAGAAGTTGTGGCTGAAGATGGTGAGGCACAGGAGGAGGCGACACTGGTTGGAGGTGCAGGCCTCCTACTATGACACCAGAATCCTTTCAGCAGGCTTGGAATATTTTGAGTGGGTTGGTTGGTACTGGAGCCATACCCGCGACTTTTGTAAAGAAGGCCTTGGACCCTCAGCCAGCAGCTACTACAGCGCCTAGGATGGATGCGGCTTCGGGCACGAATGACTTCTTCAAGCCAATGCTAGGCCCAGTGATAACAGGGAAGGAGCACGAGATGCTGACCAAGTTTCTCAAGCTGAAGCCTCCTACATTTCAGGGTACTGATAGGGAGGATGCTTATGAGTTCATCTTGGATTGCTATGAGAGGTTGCACAAGTTGGGTATTGTACGCTAGCATGGGGTTGAGTTTGTCACATTTCAGCTGCATGGTGATGCCAAATAGTGGTGGACGTCTCATATGGAGTGTCGGTCTTCTGTTCTTACCCCACTGACTTAGGAGCAGTTCCACGCTTTGGTTTTAGAGCAGTACATACCCCGTACTTTGAGGGACCGGAAGAAAAAAAAGTTCTTGAACTTGGAGCAGGGTAGCATGTCAGTCTCTGCTTACGAGGCTAAGTTTCATGCCTTGTCTCATTTTGCCACACAACTGTTGGGTTCTGAGGAGGAACGGGTCCGGTTGCTTGTGAAAGGTTTGAATACTGAGCTACAAGTACTATCAGTGCATATGACTTCTTCAGGAAAGGGCTTTAATGATGTAGTGGATTATGTGAAGCAACTTGAGGGAGTCAGGCAGACGGGGCAGGCTAAGGCATTAGCCAAGAAGCCCTAGAGTGAGGGAAATTATGATGGCTCACATTCCAGGGGTCATCATCAACAGGTATACCCAGCCCGTTCTATTCAGTTAGCTCTGCCAGCTGCTACAGGTGGTCGTCAGGGAGCTCATAATCAGCCTTCAGCTCCTAGAGGCCAGGGAGCATCTTATACGCCAGCTAGCAGGCCTACACTTGACCGTGGTTGCTTCCATTATGGTGATCTGGGTCACTTTAAGAGGGATTGCCCACTCAGGCAGACAAGTAATCAGGGTCAGCAGTAACCTAGAGCGGTGGTCCCGGGAGGTAGAGGTGGTAATGCTAGAGGTTGTCCAAAGGTTGGGCGAGGAAACTTTCAGGGAGGCTGGAGCGAAAGAGGGAACAGTGGTGTGGGTAAGGGTGCAGCGCAGCCGGTCCAGGAAGTTGCCCGGATTGATGATCGAGCTCATTGCTATGCATTTCCAGGGAGAACTGAGGCGGAAGCCTCAGATGCGGTGATCACAGGTACCATTCTTGTATGCGATAAAATGGCTTCAGTATTATTTGACCCAGGTTCTACATATTCTTATGTATCTGTGAGTTTTGCGTTAGGTCTAGAATTGACTTTTGATATCCTTGATTCCCCTATTCATGTTTCTACCCCGATTGGAGAGTCTGTGATTGTGACTCATATTTATCGTGACTGTTCTGTTGTGTTTGTGGGGTTTCATACTTGGGTAGACTTAGTAATCCTGGATATGGCTGATTTTGATATTATTTTGGGCATGACCTGGCTATCCCCTTATCATGCTGTGTTGAACTGTAACACTAAGACTGTGGCTCTAGAGATTCTAGGTAAGGGTAGACTAGAGTGGGAAGGTGTGTACCGGCCTAAGCCAGTTAAGGTAATATCGTTTGTTTGGGCTAAGAAGCTAGTGGGAAGGGGGTGCCTAGCCTTCTTGGCTTATCTCTGGGATGATAATATGGAGTCCCCATCTATTGAGTCAGTTCCGGTGGTTTCTGAATTTCTAGAGGTGTTTCTAGCGGATTTGCCTGGTATGCCTCCAAACAGGGATATAGACTTTTGTATTGATTTGGAGCCAGGCACTCGCCCCATTTCTATTCCTCCATATCATAAGGCTCTGACAGAGTTAAGGTAACTTAAGACTCAGCTGCAAGAACTCCTAGATAAGGGATTTATCCTTCCCAGTGCTTCGCCTTGGGGTGCTCCTGTTTTGTTTGTAAAGAAAAAGGATGGTAGTATGCGGAAGTGCATAACTATAGGCAGTTGAACAAGGTGACCATCCAAAATAAGTACCCTCTACCCTGCATTGATGATTTGTTTGACTAGCTTCAGGGAACCTCAGTGTTTTTGAAGATTAACTTGAGGTTAGGGTATCATCAGTTGAGGATTAGGCCTGAGGACATTCCTAAGACTACTTTTCGGACTCGGTATGGGCATTACGAATTCCTAGTAATGTCGTTTGGTTTGACCAATGTGCTAGCAACATTCATGAGTTTGATGAATGGGGTATTTAAGTCATACTTGGATTCCTTCGTGATTGTGTTTATCGATTATATTTTGATCTACTCCAAGAGTAGGGAGGAGCATGCTAGTCATCTTCGTATTGTGTTGGACATCTTGAGACGCCAAAAGCTTTATGCGAAGTTTTTCCAAGTGTGAATTTTGGTTGACTTCAATTGCATTCTTGGGGCATGTAGTGTCAGAGAAGGGGGTGATGATAGATCTCCAGAAGATAGAGGCAGTCAAGAGTTGGGCCCGGCCTAGCTCTGTGACTGAGGTGAGGAGTTTTGTTGGGCTTGCAGGTTATTACCGGAGGTTCGTCAAGGATTTTGCCTCCATTGCTACTCACTTGACAAGGCTGACATAGAAAGAGGTACCATTTGTATGGTCCGACAAGTGAGAGGAGAGCTTCCAAAAGCTCAAGACACTTCTGACCACGACTCCTGTATTGTCCTTGCCGGTTGAAGGTAAAGACTTTATTGTTTACTGTGATGCTTCACATTTTGGTTTGGGTGCTGTGTTGATACAGGATAGGAATATGATAGCCTATGCATCTAGGTAGTTGAAGGTGCATGAGAGGAACTATCTTACTCATGACTTAGAATTGGCAGCAGTGGTCTTTGCACTCAAGATTTGGAGACACTATCTCTATGGTGTCAAGTATAAGGTGTTCACGGATCATCGCAGTATACATCATGTGTTCACTCAGAAAGATTTGAATTTGAGGCAAAGAAGGTGGATGGAATTGTTGAAGGACTATGATGTGACCATTCAATATCATCCGGGGAAGGCTAATGTGGTGGCAGACGCATTGAGCCAGAAGAAAGTTAGCATGGGTAGTTTGGCTTGTTTGGGGGTGTACAAATGACCACTAGCAAGGGAAATTCGGGCCTTGGAGGCCAAGTTCATGCACTTGGGTGTTTCAGAACAGGGTGGATTATTGGCCAGCATTAAGGTCAAACCCACCTTCATAGAGGAAATAAAGGCCAAACAGGTTTAGGATTCGAAACTGGGTAAGCTTCGAGGTAAGGTAATATCCGGGGAATCCAGGGATATAACGTTAGACTCTGGTGGAGTACTACATTTTAGAGGAAGGATTTGTGTTCCTCGAGTTGATGATATAATTTAGAAAATCTTGGCAGAAGCTCATGGCTCGTGGTACTCAATTCATTCGGGTGTGACCAAAATGTACAGGAACTTAAGGCAGTGTTACTAGTGGCCCGGAATGAAAAGGGACATAGTTGACTTTGTGTCCAAATGTCAGAACTGTTAGCAGGTAAAGTATGAGCACCAGAGACCTGGAGGGCTACTTCAAAGGATGCCCATTCCAGAGTGGAAGTGGGAAAGGATAGCCATGGACTTTGTGGTGGGTCTTCCCAAGACATTGGGAAAGTATGACTCCATTTGGGTCATTGTTGACAGGCTGAACAAGTCCGCTTATTTCATTCCAGGCAGGGTAGATTACAATTCACAGCAATTGGCTAAGATCTACGTGAAAGAGGTTGTGAGATTGCATGGGGTGCCATTGTCCATCATTTCAGACAGGGGTACGCAGTTTACCTCTAAATATTTGGGCAAGCTACATGAAGAGTTAGGTACACAACTCACTTTTAGCACAGCCTTCCATCCTTAGACTGATGGTCAGTTGGAGAGGACGATCTAGGTATTAGAGGACATGCTGAGAGCATGTGTGATGAACTTCGAGGGTCATTGGGACCATTTCCTACCGTTGTGTGAGTTCTCATACAACAATAGCTATCACTCCAGTATTGACATGGCACCATTTGAGGCATTGTTTGGGAGGAGCTGCAGATCACCGGTTGGGTGGTTTGAGGAAGGCAATGTTAAAGCCTTTGGAAGTGGAATTAGTAAAAGAAGCATAGGAAAAGGTAAGGGGTATTCAGACCAAGTTGTTGGCTACCCAAAGCAGGCAGAAAAAGTATGCAGATCGCAAGGTCCGGGACATGAAATTTTAGGTTGGTGAACAATTATGGTTGAAAGTGTCACCAATGAAGGGAGTTATGCAGTTTGGGAAGAAGGGCAAGCTTAGCCCTCGGTTCATCGGTCCGTTTGAGGTTCTTGATATTGTGGGGCCAGTGGCTTACAAGTTAGCAATGCCACCCAATTTGTTGGGTGTCCATCCGGTATTTCATGTATCCATTCTTAGGCGATACCATGGGGATGGGGACTATATCATAAGGTGGGATGAGGCACTTTTTGATAAGGATCTTTGTTATGAAGAGGAACCAGTCTTGATTCTTGCTCGGGATGTTCGGAGGTTGAGGACAAAGGTGATTGATATGGTAAAGGTTCAGTGGAAGCATCGTCCAGTTGAGGAAGCCACTTGGGAAACCGAGAAGGACATGCGGGACAAGTACCCTCATTTGTTTGAGGATTCAGGTACTACACTTTCTTTCCTTTATTTTCCGTAAATTCGGGTTTGATCATTCGGGGATGAATGATGGGTAAATTGGTATCTGTTGTAATAACCAAGTCCATCATTATAGGTAGTCCAATCTTGCCAAGTGTTAGAGTTAGAAAACTCCGAGTTTGGGAGATTGAAATTCTGGGCTAGGCTAGCCTCGAACAGATTTGGAGGGAGGTGGAGTCTAGGGAAATCCGGGTAAGGATTAGGTTGGATGTCTTATGGTGAGATAGTTTTCCTCGTAGCTAACACATAAAGGAGTCCGGGGGACTTTTTGAAATCAAATTCGAGTAAGTAGAACTCCCGAAATCGAGGTTGATGTGATGGGGTTGTTTTGGTACATCGGGAAAATAGGTGTGTTGTAAAATGGACTAATTTTGGAGGTTTTATGACTTTCTGTCCCGTGTCAACTGCTATAGCGGTTGACACTCCGCCATAGTGACCTCCGCTGTAGCAAAGAAATGACCGCTACAGCGGAAGTCAACGTCGGTCAGCCTCTGCCATAGCAGACGACTCCACTACGACGATACCACTATAGCGGAGCGGACCGCTATAGCGGAGCATGATGGAATTTAATGCAAAAACATTCCCCAAAATATTTAATTTTCACAATTCTATTTTGGGAGAAGGGCAAGGCAATTTCAGGTGATTTTCCATTGTTTTTCGTCCATAAGGTAAGGTTTCTACTCCCCAATCTTCGTTCTACTTTTTCTACGCAGTAGAATTGCTAGGAGGGAACTTGGGGAAAGGTTGGAATAACCTAGGGATGGTGAAATTCGAGGAAGAAGGGGGATTCTAGGCATAAAAGTTCTTGGGCATTGATTAAAGTAAGGTCTTATGATCACATGTTGTTAAATTCTCTACTTTTATCCGTGAAAATGATAAAACTAAGGAAATTAATGGCGGGAAGCCCGGGAAAAAAAGAGAATGATCATGGTTGGTTTGGGGTCTCGGATTGGGTGTAATTCGGGTAATGCACAGGCCTTGTTTGTTAATTTGAGTACTTGTATGTTGTTTTAGACCAAGAACGAGAAAGGAATCCGAAACACGTGAAAGCTCGGGTTGAGTAGAGCTTGGATCATTTTGAGGTAGGTGATGGCTTACGATTCCTGTGAATGTTGTATATTTTGTACTCTTATCTAAGTGTTTGTATGAATTGCATGACTTAGAGGAATTGTGTAGAATGTCTAAGGGTCCTATTTTACAGTCTGTGAATTGAACGGTGTGTTTACAAGTTGTTTGTTCATTATTTTGATTGTGGATTGTTGACATTCGGTTGGCTCGGGTACCACGCCTGGTACAGGTATACTAACGGTTGGCTCGGGTACCATTCCTGGTACGGGTATAACAAATGGTTGGCACGGGTACCACACTTGGTAAGAATTACTAACGGTTGGCTCGGGTACCATGCCTGGTATGGGTATAAAAAATAGTTGGCACGAGTACCACGCCTGGTATGAATTACTAACGGTTGGCTCGGGTACCATGCCTGGTATGGGTATAACAAATGATTGGCACGGGTACCACGCCTGGTACGAATTACTAACGGTTGGCTGGGTACCATGCCTAGTACTGGTTTAATTTACTGCATCATGGTATTGATATTATTGCATTGCATTGACTGTTATTAGTTCCATGAGTGGATCGGGTGTTTTTATTGAATTATGATATTCATTGGTGGTCCTTGAGTGATCGGGAATCCTGTTATAATTGTTGAGTTGGTCTTGGATTAGGCCGGGTTGTCTGTTGAACAGTTAGGTGTTGTTTAGAAGGGATCCCAGGGTGGGTCCGGGCTAGGCAAAAAGGATAGTTTATTGAATTCTGGGATTGTGGTTTAGAGTTATAAGAAGGTGGATTTCTTGTGGGAACAAGCTAGGTAGAGACTTGCAGTCTAGGGGAGCCTATTGACTTGTTGCAGATTTTCTGTACTGGTACTTGATTTGCTGTACTGAATTATACACTGTTTATTTGGAACTGGCTGATGATCCTACCAGTACACAGTGGTGGTGTACTGATATTGCACATGTTTTTTCTTCTTGTGAGTACAGGCAATCTTCCAGCGACTGAGACGCGACCTCATCTGTAGTACCAACGTTCCAGACTTCAAGGGTGAGCCGCTTGATCGAGCTGCCTTGAATATATCATTAGTGTTGTAGTCCATTTGTTTCGGGCTTAGACTATTTCCTTATTTTTTTAGGGTTGCATCCCCGCACTCTAGACATTAGTAGAATTGTTTGGTACTGCGACTTTCAGATTCTAGGGAGTAATTTCCGCAGGTTAACTTAATGAAGTTTTATCATTATTATTACTGAATTGCTAGTTTACTTTTATGCACTGGTTTTAAGCTGTTAGAACGATTAAGTTCGGGGAATTGAAGGTTTGCTCACCTGGGGGCTTGGTTGAGTGCCACTCACGGCGGTCTGGGTCATGACAATAACCCAATTGATTTAAATTGTAGCCACATGATTAAGATTGTGGCAAAATCAGACCTAATTGAATTAATTCAAAGAAATTAGGCCATAATTGGAAAAGGAACGAACTAGATACGATTAATTAATTGAGATTTTATTATTTAAAATAACTAAAAATAATTAATTTGCTATCATATTTAATCATATGTTATAAAACACCAATTTCACAATTTATTTTCCGGTTAAGTCATTTTTTGACCAAAATTAATAGTTTTAGAATATTTTGAAATAATTTGGGAAAATATTTTAAACATCTATCACAATTCATAGAAATAATATACATCTATATATTATAAATATAGGTAGACGTATTTTTATTCATGAAAATTATAGAATATTTTTCGGGATTAATTTTTTTTTAAATTCTTTTAATTACAAAATTAATTATTAAAAATTATTTAAAATTTAAAAACCCAATAATTAATCGAATAGTGGAGGACAAAAATTGGGTGTCAACAATTAGCCTTCCACTCTAAGACTGGCTCATTTAGAAACTGGAATCGGACTACTTTGTTTCTACAATCGACTGAGGCATAACAAGACTGTAACTAGTCCATGCCAAGAATAACATCAAAGTCAGTCATATCTAACTCTACAAGATTGGCTGAAAATGTCTGGCTATTACTGAATCACCAACATGAGTATAGACTGAGAAAGGTTCTGGGAGGATTCTTGACTGACACCGAAGTCTACTGCTATATAAGGAGTCACAAAAGAAAATATGGCTCCAAGATCTAACAATGCATAAACATCAGTTTGAAAGACTCGTAATGTACAAGTGACCATATTGGGGGAACCCTCCTGATCCCGATGAGTCTGGAGTGCATAAAGTCTGTTTTGGCGCTGACCGCCACCTGCACTAGATGAGGCACCCTACTGAGTCGGGTGACCTGCTGGAGCTGCTGTAGAGTTAGTCTGGTTTTACTGACGAGCATCCCTACCCATTTTTGAAGCCATTGGACACTCTTTCATCCTATGACCTGGCTTGCCACATCCAAAACAATTACCACTGGTGGCTATACACTCATCTTGGTGGTTCCTACCATACTTCTTTCAAACTGGATGAGTACGTCTGCTAGTGACACTACCCTGGGATTTAGAGCCTGGTGCCCTATTCTGTTGATCCTGTCTGAACTTGAGCACTGGGGCATTAGCAGAGGATGGGGCTGGAGCTTATGATTTTTGGCAGAACTGAGAGCAATTACCATCGTCTTACCTCTGCTGAGAATAACTGAAGCTACCTGTTCTGGTCCTCTTATTGTCTCTTTCCCTCTTTTTGATCTTTTCCTCCCCAATCTACTCTGCATGAGTCATCAACCTGGATATAACCATTTTCTTCACCAGCATAGCAGTCCTACACTCCTTAACCACATCTTCAGAAACACCTAACACAAGCTTACTCATATGGGCTCTGGAGTCATCTACCGTTGCTGGAGCATATTTCGAAAGCTGAGTAAACTTGAGAGAATACTCCTTCACACTCATATCTCCCAATCTCAAGTTGATGAAATCATGAACCTTGGCTTCTTTTAATTTAAGTGGGAATAACCTATCCAAAAATGCAGTCATGAACTGATCCCAATCTACTAGGCCTGCATCTGTACCCCTAGCTTCTTTCCACTACTTGTACCATGTGTGAGCCACTCCTTTCAACTGATAAATAGCCAAGTGTGCATTTTCAACTAGAGTGACACCCATAGTTTTTGTAACCTTCTATATGTCATCCAGGAACTCCTACGGATCCTCATCAGCCTTAGAACCATGGAACTCAAAGGGATTCATCCGAGTGAAGTCCCAGACTCTAGCTGCTACTGAGTTATTCTGTGGGTTGACTGGTGCCACAACCTGCTGGTTCACCTGAGTAGTCATAGCCTAAGCTAGCACCTGAAAAGCAGCCTTGAACTCGGCGTGAGTGACTTGCTCGTTCAAAGGGTCTATGGGGACTGGTAGTGCTTGCTTGTTTCCATTTCCATTGCCATTCCTCCTTCTGTTGTCTCTTCTAGGAGGCATTTTCTGTAATGCATAGAGCACGAGTTAGAAGGGGATTAAATAGATTCCACACTCTATCGCATGATATGGAACAAAAAGAAGGGAAGTTTTCCTAAAAATGTCTCATAAGTGTAGCGCGCTTCACAACTATGAAAAAGACTCTATTTAACGCGGATTTCAGACACCCTGGGACACATTAAATCTGATGCTTTGATCCAAAGTTTATCATGCCTTGAGGCTACCCCCTAGATGCAACACGGTGCTTAGAGCCACAAATGACCCCAAGCTAACCCATGTCTGGCATATGATATACATTTTGATTAGAAAAAAATATGTGTGGAAGATAAACTGGTTTAGTAATGTAAGTTTATAAAGTAAACCAATAGTTTTTGAATATATAAAAAAGAGTCTTAAATGTCAACTAACTGTAAAAGCTGAAAACTAACTCTATGTATGAAAGCCTCTACTGAGATGAATTGCTGGGAGAAGCCCCCAACTAACTCTAAAAGTCTAAAAACTGAATAAAAGACTAAAATAAAGAAATATAAATCCTGTCCTCGAAATATGAGGACTCACTATCTCTACTTCTGAGAAGACTTGTAAATTGAACTAAGCATGATCTAGATGCTGAATGCCTGAACCTACATCATAATAGGATATAGCACAAAAGTATGCGTCAGTACTTTGAATGTACTGAGCATGCAGGATATGCACTAATCTAGATGTGATGGTTATGATAAGATAAACTGAACATAAGGGATAAACTAAAACATTAAACTGAAAAATAAAACAAATGTAATGGCCAAGTAGATATATATGCAACTATGCAATATTAAACTGAATAACTGACTAAAGGTCATGCGATACTGAATTTGTTCTGTGGGAGTTATTGTTAACCGATATACCTCAAGCTGAGCTAACTATGAGGCCAACCTGTAAACCTAGCTGGGAGGGCATTGATACCTTGCCAAGGGTACGAACATTAGCTGGCGTGGATCTATTAATCTAATGTCCAAAAAGGACTAAGATGTCAAGCCTAATCTGATGGGTGACCCTTTAGAACCTACGATGGAGCTGTAGTTTTAGAACTTAGGGACTTCTACTAAAGGTCTTAGCCTAACTGACGGGTGACCCTTCATCCCCTCGTCCACTCGATGCTAAGTACTACTCCCAACTGAATAAATAAATAAATAAACTGACATACTAGTTAGCTCAAAATACTGACTTACTGAGAATGCAAAGTAATACTAAGACTGAAAGAATTCAAATCATGTAATCCTGAATGACTGTTTATCTGATTGAAAATACATGAAATCTTAAACTGATCGGGTGTTCATAATCCACCATCCTGAGGAATTGAACTACTTTTACCAATGCTAGATTCTGAATAAAGTATGCAGTTCATAATCATAGTTCAAAGTCATGAATTTAACAACATGCTGAGGGTTTGAGATTTTTGAGTGCATTATGCTAGAATTCAAGGAAAACATGTAATAAGATTCATACATAGCAAGGAAACTGAAATACAAGGGATTCACAAACTTGAGGAACCCTACGCTCTGAAAACTAATTGAAACTGAAGAACTAAGTTAACTTAGGGACTCAATGGGTGAAAGAACACCCATTGAATTTCCACATACCTGGGAGTAGAACCTTTGGAAAAATCCTTGGGTTTGGAGCCTGAGATTGAAGTACCCTGGTTTCAGCTTTGGAGAAGAAGAGCATTTCTTTTCGCTTTATTCTGCTAAGTGTCACTTAAAATCTAAGGGAATGAGGGATTTAGGTAGTTTTAGGCTTAGTAATTAGTCTTAGGCTAGTTAAAAGGACATGGTTTATCCTTTTAAAAGAGTATGAAGGATTCGGAATACCCCTGGAATGAATAAGTGAAATCTTCTAAAAAAAATTGCGACTGGGTTTCACGGATGGGAACCATGGTCCATGGATTATTCCACGATCCATGGAACCCTATCATTGTTCTTGGGATCTTTTGACTAGTTGCATGTCTAATTCCATGACCCCCATCCACGGCCTGTGGACCCTTCCATGGTTCGTGGAAGCTAGTCATGGTTCTGGGGGAAAACTTGACCCTCGGGTCTAATTTCACGAAAAGAAACCATGGCCCATGGTTTTATCCACGGTCCATTGCTCTTTCTTATGGATCAGGACCTGAGAGCCTGATCTACAATATCCTTTCCATGAAAGCCATGCACCATCCATGGACTATTCTATGGTCCGTGAAAACCATCCGTGGTTCCTATTCTTACATTTGGAAATTCACACTTTGGATTTTTGGGCTGGTTCTAGGCTTAGGATTTTCTAGGGTGTTACACCCCATTCATGATCGGGACCAAACATGAGCTGCTGACCAAGTTTTTGAAAATGAAACCTTCTTCATTTCATGGTACTGAGGATGAAGAGGCATTTGAGTTCATCCTTGATTGTGATGAGAGGCTATACAAATTGGGGATTGTGCAACAACATTGTGTTGAGTTCTTGACTTTCCAACTGCAAAGGGATGCCAAGCAGTGGTGGAGAGCCAATGTGGAGTGTTGGTCACCAACTTTGCCTCCATTGACTTGGGCTCAGTTTCATGCCCTATTTTTAGAGAAGTATGTTCCCCGAACTCTTCAGGACCACAAGAAGGATGAGTTTTTAGCCCTTGAATAGGGCAGTATGTCAGTTGCAGCCTATGAGGCTAAGTTCCATCCTCTGTCTTTCTATGCTACCCAACTATTAGGCATTGAAAAGAAGAGGATCTGATTGTATGTTAAGGGTTTGAACAGTGATCTTCAGGTTTTGTCTGTTCATATAACTTGTACAGGAAAGATCTTCAATGACGTAGCTGATTATGTGAAAAATCTTGGGAGTTAAGCAAGTTGGGTAGGCCAAGGTATTAGCCAAGAAGTCCCAGAATATAGGTAACTATGATGGACATTATTCCAGAGGTCACAAAAAGTAGGTTCATTCAATTCTCCCCATTTAATCAGTTTTTACAGCCTCTACGGGTGGTCATTCAGGGGCTATTCAGCAGTTTCCAGTTGGTAGAGGCCCAGGGGCTTCTTATCCTTCTGCCAACATGCCTTCTTTTTAGGGAGGTTGTTATACTTATGGTGATATGGGGCACTTCAAGAGAGAGTGTCCTATGAGGCAGATAGGTAATCAGGTACAACAACAGACCAGGGTTGTGGTTCCGGCAGGTAGAGGTGGATATGGTAACGGTAAGGGCCATCTACATGGTGGATAGGGTAATAATCAAGGAGGTCATGGTGGAAACAAGGGTAATGGTAATGCAGGGAAGGGTGGAGCGTAGCCTGTTAGGGAGGTTGCCTAGTTTGATGATAGAGCTCACTGTTATGCCTTCCTAGGCAAGACAGAGGCCTAGGAGTCTAATGTCGTTATTACAGGCACTATTCTCGACTGTGATCAGATGGCTACTATTTTGTTTGATCCGAGTTCCACTTACTCTTAGGTATTTGTTAGATTTTCTTTGGGTCTGGACTTGGTCTGTGATGTGCTCAATTCTCCGATGTATGTTTCTACTCTGATTGGAGATTTTATGGTAGTGACCTATGTGTACTGTTTTGTTTATGGGTCTTCAGACTTGGGTAGACTTGATCATTTTGGACATGCTTAATTTTGACATTATTCTGGTTATGACTTAGTTGTCTCCATATTATGCTATTTTGAACTGTAATACTAAGACCGTGACTCTAGAAATGCTGGGTATGAGTAAACTAGAGTGGGAGGGTGGGTAAACTAGAGTGGAAGGGTGTGTATAAGTCTAAGCCGGTGAAAATCATATCTTTTGTTTGGGCTAGAAAGCTAGTGGGGAAGGGGTGTTTAGCTTTCCTAGCTCATCTTTGGGATGTTAGTGCAGAGTCCCCTTCTAGTTCTTATGGTTTTTAAATTTTAGGAGGTATTCCCTACAGATTTGCCTGGTATGCCTCCAGACAGGGATATTGATTTTTGTATTGATTTGGAGTCAGACACTCACCCAATTTCTATTCCTCCTTATCGAACGGCTCCTGCAGAGTTAAGGGAACTCAAAACCCAGTTATAGGAACTACTTGGTAAGGGATTTATTTTTCCCAATGCTTCACCTTGGGATGCTCCAGTTTTGTTCGTTAAAAAGAAAGATGGTAGCATGAGGATGTGCATTGATCACAAATAGTTGAACAAGGTTACCATTAGGAATAAGTATCCCTTGCCCCGCATAGATGATCTCTTTGACCAGTTTCAGGGTGCTTTTGTATTTTCCAAGATTGACTTGAGGTCGGGTTACCATCATCTAAAAATTTGGCCTTAGGATATACCTAAGACAGCTTTCAGGTTTTGGTATGGAACATACGAGTTCCTAGTGATGTCTTTTGGGTTTACCAATGCACTGACAACCTTCATGAGCTTGAAGAATGGTATTTACAAGTCCTACTTGGATTCTTTTATGATAGTTTTTATTGATGACATTTTGATTTACTCCAAGAGCAAGGAGAAACACGTAGGTCATCTTTGCATTGTCTTGAAAATTTTGAAGGGGAAGGGGTTATATGCAAAGTTCTCAAAATGCGGGTTCTGGTTGTCTTCGATTTCCTTCTTAGGGCATGTAGTATTCGAAAAAGAGGTGATGGTAGATCCCCAGAAGATTGAGGCGGTTAAGAGTTGGGTTCGGCCTAGCTCTATGACGGAGGTTAGGAGCTTCATGGGTCTTGCTAGTTACTATTGCCGGTTTGTCAAGAATTGTGCTTCTATTTCTACCCACTTGACAAGGTTGACTCAGAAGGGGGTGCCATTTGTTTGGTCGGATAAATGTGAGGAGAGCTTCCAAAAGCTCAAGACACTTTTGACTACAACTCCTATTCTTATATTGCTGATTGAAGGTAAGGATTTTGTTGTATTTTGTGATGCTTCACATTTGGGTTTGGGTGCTGTGTTGATGTAGGACAGGAATGTTGTTGCTTATGCTTCGAGGCAATTGAAGTCTTATGAAAAGATTTACCCAACCCATGATTTGGAGTTGGCAGCGGTAGTGTTTGCACTTAAGATCTGGAGACACTATCTTTATAGTGTCAAGTGTAAGGTATTCATAGACCATCGTAGCCTGCAATATGTGTTCATGCAAAGGGATTTAAACTTGAGACCAGAGGACATGGATGGAGTTGTTGAAAGACTATGATGTGACCATCTAGTATCATTCAGGTAAGGCCAGTATGGTGGCAGATGCATTAAGCTAGAAAGCGGTAAGCATGGAAGTTTAGCCTGTTTGAGGTTGTCAAGGCGACCCTTGGCTAGGGAGTTTTAAACTCTAGCATCTAATTTCATGAAGTTTGGTGATTCAGAAAGTGGTGGAGTGTTGGCTAATATTAAAGGAAGTCAACATTCCTCGATGAAATCAAGGCCAAACAGTTTGAGGATGTGGAATTAAATAAACTCCGGAACAAAGTGGTGTCTGGTGAGGCTTCAGATGCCACATTTGATGCGTGTGAAGTATTGTGGTTTAGAGGGCGAGTATGTGTTCCTCGAGTTGGTGATTTGATTAGGAATGTGCTAGCTGAAGTTCATGGTTTGTGATCCGGGTGTTCCCAAAATGTACCATGACTTGAAGCAACTTTATTGGTGGCCTGGGATGAAGAAGGACATAGTGGAGTATGTATCCAAATGTCACAACTGTCAGCATGTAAAGTACGAACATCAAAGGCCTGCGGGTTTGCTCTAAAGGTTACCTATTCTCGAGTGGAAGTGGGAGATGATATTTATGGATTTCATGGTAGGTCTCCCTTAGAACTTGGGAAAAATGAATCGATTTGGGTTATAGTGTATAGGCTGACTAAATCAGCCCATTTTATTCCATTTAGAATGGACTACAACTCTAAACAGTTGGCTAAGATCTACATTAAGGAGATAGTGATGCAACATGGGGTACCACTTTCCATCATTTTAGATAGAGGTACACAATTCACTTCTAAATTTTAGGGTAGGTTACACAAAGAGTTGGGCACCCAACTCACTTTTAGCACAACCTTTCATCCCCAGACTGATGGATAGTCAGAGAGGATGATTCAGGTACTTGAGGACATGTGTAATCGACTTCGGTGGCTATTAGGACCAGTTCTTGCCGTTGTGTAAGTTCTCATACAATAAAAATTATCACTCTAGCATTGATATGGCTCCATTCGAGGCACTCTATGGGAGGGGGTGTAGATTGATTATAGGATGGTTCGAGGCTGGTGATGTGAAACCTTTGGGCACTGATTTGGTGAAAGAAGCTCAGGAAAAGGTGAGATTTATCCAAACCAAGTTGTTGGCTGCATAGAGTACGCAAAAAGAGTATACATACTGTAAGGTGAGGGACATATCAATCAAGGTTGGTGAACAAGTTTTATTGAAAATGTCACTTATGAAGGGAGTCATGAGTTTTGGCAAGAAGGGCAAGCTTAGCCCTCGATATATCGGTCCATTCAAGGTTCTTAGCAATGTGGGGCAAGTAGCATATAGGTTAGTGTTGCTGCCAAACTTGTTGGGGGTTCATCCGGTGTTCCATGTATCCATGCTTAAAAAAAGTACCATGGGATGGGGATTACATTATCAAGTGGGACTCAATTTTATTAGATAAGGATCTTACTTATGAGGAGGAGCTGGTTGCCATTCTTGATCGAGATGTCCAAAAGTTGAGGACAAATGAGATTCGATCGGTAAAGATCCAGTGGAAGCATCATCTAGTTGAAGAAGCCACTTGGAAAACCGAGAAGGACATATAGGACAAGTACCCTCACTTGTTTGAGGATTCATATACTTTTTCATTTTCTTGGCTTGACTCATTTTTCTTGTTTGACCGTTCGGGGATGAACGATGGGTAAATTGATATCTATTGTAATAACCCTTTCCATTGTTATAGGTGAGACAATCATGCAAACATTTTGGTTAGGTCTTCACCCAAATTAGGAGTTAAATTTTTTAGACTAGGCTAGTTTTGGATGAAATCCGAGCAAGGTATGTCTAGGGTAATTGTAACACCCTGGAATCTGGACCAACTTTCAAACATGAAATCTCAGAAAATTCTGAACTGAAAGTCTACACGGGAAAACACCACGTGCATCGTGGTTACGACAGGCTGTGGGGATCGTTGTAGAGAACCTCCAGTGGCCTTGAGCCACAGCTCCCCAGCTTGACAGCCTTGGGCTACGGGCGTGGTAGCCATCACAGGCTGTCGACCTTTCTGCCATGGGAATAACCAGTGACTCACCCCTATCTCTTCCTTTATTTCGATGGGCGGTCACCATGGCCGTCATGGTTGTGAAGGGCCGTAGAAACCCACCGTGGGAATCATCCAGAACCTCGACCCCCCAGCTAACCCATTCTGATGACCAAGTCTGATAGGCCATCGTGGGTTTGATACCCATTGGGTAGCCTGTCCGGCAGTAGATTTTATACAATTTCTCCTTTAAGTCAGGGACATTCTGGTCTTTTTCCTATTCTTTTAACTCCTAAGTTAAGTCATTTTGGGCAATTCTAGAAGGGTTTTAACCCCAATTAGCCTAAGTCTTCTCCAAAACTCTCATTCAAGCTCTAAAAGAGGAAAGAACTCCATTCTCCCAAGCTCCAATCTAAGGATTCCATCTTCAAGCCTCCATCCCTAAGTTCTAGAGTGGGAAAGCTTCAATTCTGGTATATGAGTATTCAATAAGGGATTCTTCCACTATTATGCCCAAAACCCCCAAATTTTATATTGATTTATGGATTTTTAAATTAGGGTTCTTACCCAATTCTTATGGGCCTTTCTAATAATTGTCTTCTCATGATTATCCTATGAAAACTAATTCTAAATTGTATGATTTTGCATGGGTTTTACAAGTAAAGTCCTATTTCATGAATTGAAGGCTAAACTTAGAAAACTTTTGCATGCTTGGATTGATTTAAGCAAATTGGCATGTGTAGATTACATGACCTCAAGTATTTATGAAATTGCATGCCTAATTCTTCAAGCTATGAATTTTAGAAAATAATTACATTTGAATTATGGCTATGCTAAGCTTTAAGACTTATGAGTTGAGAATGACATGACATTAGATATGTCCTTATGCTTTTCAAACAGTTTTGGCATCAGATATGCCCCAACTTATATATGAGCTAAAGTATATTTTTGGGAGTAGTATTGAGCACCAAGTTGGATTGAGTTTAGCGTACGCTTAAGTTCCGAAACTACGTGCCACCGTAGGTTCATTAGTCCCTCAGTCGGGCATTAGAATTAGTGATCACGCCAGCTATGCCTTTATACCCTGGCAAGGTATATTGGGTCCTCTCGATGGGGCGTATACATCAGATTCCATGTAGCTCACATGATCTAAGTCGGTTAAGAGAAACTCCTGTATGAATGTTTTCAAGATATTGAATTATATGATATTCTATTTTGAAGTTTGAATTTATTTCCTATCTTATGCTTAAACTATGACATTTACTTACGATATCTCTTATTATGCATGGAATCATTTTTAAGCATGTTTTAATTATGTCTTTACCATGTTAACTCGCATACTCGATACATCATATAGTACTGATGCATATTCTTTTGCTTCATCCTATCATGATGCAGATTCAGGATCTCGATCACAGATTAGTGGCTAGAGGCTAGCAGGATTCCTATCCCAGAGTTGGTGAGTCCTTATTCTTCGAGGACTAGTATGATTTCTAGATAGTAGGCTTCTTTATTTCAGTACTTAGAGTTAGCTGGGGTCTTTTCCCAGCAACTCCTTATGACAGTTTTAGAGGCTTTCAGACATAGCTAGATTTTTTGTATTATGTGTTTCAGATTCTACTACTCTTGGACATTTATCATATGCTTAGTTGGATTGCCTACTTCTGTTATTCATGCTTCCGCTATGTTTGTTATTACGTTGCTTATGTCATGATAAAGCCAAAGGGTTAGCTTGGGATCACTCATGATCCTTAGTCTCGTGTGTAATGACTGGGTCTGTCGTTATTGGTAGTTCAATTGTGCCAAGTTTTAGAGTTAGAAAACTCCGGGTTTGGGAGTTTGAAATTCTGGGCTAGGCTAGCCTCGGCCGGATTTAGAGCAAGGTGGAGTCTAGGGCAATCCGGGTAAGGATTAGGTTGGATATCTTATGGTCAGATAGTTTTCCTCGTAGATAACACATAAAAGAGTTCGGGGAACTTTTCGGAATCGAATTCGGGTAAGTAGAACTCCTAAAATCGAGGTTGACATGAAGGGGTTATTTCGGGACGTTGGGAAAATAAATGTGTTGCCATAGTGATCTCTGCAGTAGCAAAGAAATTACCGCTACAGCGGAAGTCAACGTCGATCAGCCTCTGCCATAGTGGACGACTCTGCTACGGCAGTACCGCTATAGAGGAGCGGACCACTATAGCGGAGAGTGATGGGATTTAATGCAGAAACTTCCCCAAAATAGTTCAGTTTTTCTTGAAATGTTTTGGGAGAAGAAGGAGGCGATTTTGGGCAATTTCTACAAGTTTTCCACTATTTTTCATCCTAAAGGTAAGGATTCTACTCCCCAAACTTCGTACTACTTTTCCTACGCGGTAGAATTGCTAGGAGGGAACTTGGGGAAAGGTTGGAATAATCTAGGGATGGTAGAATCCGGGGAAAAAGGGGCATTCTAGGTATAAAAGTTCTTGGGTATTGTTAAAAGTAAGGTATTATGATCGTATGTTGTTAAATTCTCTATTTTTATCCATGAAAATGATAGAACTAGGGAAATTAATGGCGGAAAGACCGGGAAAAATGGTAGTATGATCATGGGTGGCTTGGGGGTCTGGGATTTGGTGTAACCCGGGTAATATGAAGGCCTTGTTTGTTAATTTGAGTACTTTTATATTGTTTTAGACCAAGAACGAGAGAGAAATCTGGAACACGGGAAAGTTTGGGTTGAGTAGAGCTTGGATCATTTCGAGGTAGGTGATGGCTTACGATTCATGTGAATATTGTATATTTTGTACTCTTATCTAAGTGTTTGTATGAATTGCATGGCTTAGAGGAATTGTGTAGAATGTCTAAGGGTCCTGTTTTACAGTCTGTGAATTGAACGGTGTGTTGCTTGTTGGTTTACAAGTTGTTTGTTCATTATTTGACTGTGGATTGTTGACATTCGATTGGCTTGGGTACCATGCCTGGTATAGGTATACTAGCGGTTGGCACGGGTACCACGCCTGGTATGGGTATAACAAATGGTTGGCTCGGGTACCACGCCTGGTATGGAATACTAATGGCTGGCTTGGGTACCACGCCTGGTACGGGTTTATTTTACTACATCATTGCATTGATATTGTTGCATTGCATTGACTGTTATTAGTTCTGTGAGTGGACCGGGTTGTTTTATTGAATTGTGATATTCATTGGTGGTCCTTGAGTGACCGGGAATCCTGTTATATCTGTTGAGTTGGTCTTGGATTAGGCCAGGTTGTCTGTTTAACACTTAGGTGTTGTTTAGAAGGTATCCCAGGGTGGGTTCGGGCTAGACAGAAAGGATGATTTATTGATTCTGTGATTGTTGTTTAGAGTTATAAAAGGTGGATTTCATGTGGGAACAAGCTAGGTAGAGACTTGTAGTCTAGGGGAGCCTATTGACTTGTTGCATATTTTCCGTACTTATACTTGATTTGTTGTACTGATTATACACTGTTTTATTTGGAACTAACTAATGATCCTACCAGTACACGGTGGTTGTGTACTGATACTGCACTTGCTGGTTTTTTTTGTGAGTACAGGAAATCTTTCGACGATTCCTGATATCAAGGGTGAGCTGTTCGACCAAGCTACCTTGGTGTTTATCTTTTGAGTTGTAGCCCAATTGTTTCGTGCTTAGACTATCTCTTTATTGTTATAAGTTTTAGGGTTGCATCCCCATACTCTAGTATTGGTAGTGTTTGGTACGATGACTTTCAGATTCTAGGGGAATTTTCGCAGGTTTTATTTCAATGAAAGGCCTTTTGCATTATTTGAATTGCTAGTTTATTTTCTGTTTGCTGGTTTTAGGCTGTTAGTCTAGGCTAAGGGTTGAACTCTACTGGTTTGCTCACTCGGGGGTTGGGTAGGTGCCACTCACGATGGTCTGGGTCGTGACAAAGATGGTATCAGAGCCCTAGGTTCATTGATCTCATCATACCAAACAGGTCTAGTAGAGTCTTGCGGAATGGTGCGGAGACGTCCGTACTTTTCTTCGAGAGGCTATGGGGCTTTAGGAAAACTATCTCTTCCTTCTTTCCTTCGTGCTATAAATTGATTCTAATTGGTATCTGGTGATACAAATTGGTATCTAATCTCATTCAATCTTCTTTCCGCAGATGGTTATCACAAGGAACAACGAAGCTAAAGTAGTAGTCCCAACAGTGGGCCCGACTGTTCGTGGTAGAGACAGGGGAAGGGTCAGAGGACGAGGTAGAGCCGCACCTGCCAGGGGTGGAGCTCGAGCGGCTACTGGAGAGCGTGAAGCGACCCCTCTCCCACCTCAGGAACATATTGCTGAATACGTAGAAGTTATGGCTAAAGATGGTGAGGCACAGGAGGAGGCGGTACCGGTTGGAGGTGCAGGCCTCCTACTATGACACCAGAAGCCTTTCAGCGGGCTTGGAATATTTTGAGTGGGTTGGTTGGTACTGGAGCCATAACTGCGGCTTTTGTAAACCAGGCCTTGGATACTCAGTCAGCGGTTACTACAATGCCTAGGATGGATGCAACTTCAGGCACGAATGACTTCTTCAGGCCAATGCTAGGCCCACTGATGACAGGGAATGAGCATGAGATGTTGACCAAGTTTCTCAAGCTAAAACCTCCTACATTTCAGGGTATTGATAGAGTTATGAGTTCATCTTGGATTGCTATGAGAGGTTGCACAAGTTGGGTATTGTACGTCAGCATGGTGTTGAGTTTGTCATATTTCAGCTGCAGGGTGATGCTAAGCAGTGGTGGAGGTCTCATGTGGAGTGACGGTCTTCTGTTCTACCCCCACTGACTTGGGAACAGTTCCACGCTTTGTTTTTAGAGAAGTACGTACCCCGTACTTTGAGGGTTCGGAATAAAGATGAGTTCTTGAACTTGGAGCAGGGTAGCATGTCAGTCTCTGCTTATGAGGCTAAGTTCCATGCCTTGTCTCATTTTTCCACACAGATGTTGGGTTCCGAGGAGGAACGGGTCCGGTTGTTTGTGAAAGGTTTGAAAACTGAGCTACAGATACTGTCAGTGCATATGACTTCTTTAGGGAAGGGCATTAATGATGTGGTGGATTATGTGAAGAAACTTGAGGGAATCAGGCAGGCGGGGTAGGCTAAGGCGTTAACCAAGAGGCCCCGGAATGAGGGAAATTATGGTGGTTCGTATTCCAGGGGTCATAATCAATAGGTACACTCAGCCCGTCCAATTTAGTCAGCTCTTCCAGCTGCTACAGGTGGTCGTCAGGGAGCTCATAATCAGTCTTCAGCTCCTAGAGGCCAGGGAGCGTCTTATACATCAGCTAGCAGGCCTACACTTGACCATGGTTGCTTCTATTGTGGTGATCTGGGCTACTTTAAGAGGGAGTGACCACTCAGGCAGACAGGTAATCTGGGTCAGCAGCAGTCTAGAGAGGTGGTCCTGACAGGTAGAGGCGGTAATGCTAGAGGTCGTCCACAGGGTAGGCGAGGAAACTTTCAAGGAGGCCGGGGCGACAGAGGGAATGGTGGCGCGAGCAGGGGTGCAGCGCATCCGCCCCGGGAAGTTGCCCGGATTGATGATCGGGCTCATTGCTATGTATTTCCAGGGAGAACTGAGGTGGAAGCATCAAATGCGGTGATCATAGGTACCATTATTTTCTACGATAAAATGGCTTCGGTATTATTTGACCCAGGTTCTACATATTCTTATGTATCTGTGAGTTTTGCGTTGGGTCTAGAATTGATTTTTGATACTCTTGATTCCCCTATCCATGGTTCTATCCCGATTGGAGAGTCTGTGATTGTGGCTCATGTTTATCGTGACTGTTCTAATGTGTTTGTGAGGTTGTATACTTAGGTAGACTTGGTAATTCTGGATATGGTTGATTTTGATATTATCTTGGGCATGACCTGGCTATCCCCTTATCATGATGTGTTGAACTATAACACCAAGAAAGTGGCTCTAGAGATTCCGGGTAAGGATAGACTAGAGTAGGAAGGTGTGTACAGGCCTAAGCCAGTTAAGGTCATATCATTCGTTCGGACTAGAAAGCTAGTGGGAAGAGGGTATCTAGCCTTCTTGGCTCATCTCCGGGATGATAGTGTGGAGTCCCCATCTATTGAGTCAGTTCTGGTGGTTTATGAATTTCTAGAGGTGTTTCCAGCGGATTTGCATGATATGCCTCTGGACAGGGATATCGACTTTCGTATAGATCTGGATCCAGGCATTCATCCCATTTCTATTCCTCCGTACCGTATGGCTCTGGCAGAGTTAAGGAAACTTAAGACTCAGCTGCCAGAACTCCTAGATAAGGGATTTATCCATCCCAGTGCGTCGCTTTGGGGTGCTCCTATTTTGTTTGTAAAGAAAAAGGATGGTAGTATACGGATGTGCATAGATTATAGGCAGTTAAACAAAGTGACCATCCGGAATAAGTAGCCTCTACCCCACATTGATGATTTGTTCAACCAACTTCAGGGTGCATCGGTGTTTTCGAAAATTGACTTGAGGTCGGGGTACCATCAGTTGAGGATTAGGCCTGAGGACATTCCTAAGACTGCTTTTTTGACTCGGTATGGGCATTACGAGTTCCTAGTAATGTCATTTGGTTTGACCAATATGACAACGACATTCATGAGTTTGATGAATGGGGTATCTAAGTCGTATTTGGATTTCTTCGTGATTGTTTTTATCGATGATATTTTGATCTACTCCAAGAGTAGGGAGGAGCATGCTAATCATCTTCGTATTGTGTTGGACATCTTGAGACTCCAGAAGCTTTATGCAAAGTTCACTAAGTGTGAGTTTTGGTTGACTTCAGTTGCGTTCTTGGGGCATGTAGTGTCAGAACATGGGGTGATGGTGGATCCCCAGAAGATTGAGGCAGTCAAAAGTTGGGCCCGGCCTAGCTCTGTGACAGAGGTGAGAAGTTTTGTTGGGCTCGCAGGGTACTACCGGAGGTTTGTTAAGGATTTTGCGTCTATTGCTACTCACCTGACCAGGCTGACACAGAAAGATGTACCATTCGTGTGGTTCGACAAGTGCGAGGAGAGCTTCTAAAAGCTCAAGACACTTCTGACCACGGCTCCTATATTGTCCTTGCCGGTTGAAGGTAAAGACTTTATTATTTACTGTGATGCTTCACATTCTGATTTGGGTGCTGTGTTGATGCAGGATAGGAATGTGATAACCTATGCATCTAGGCAGTTGAAGGTGCATGAGAGGAACTATCCTACTCATGACTTAGAATTGGAAGCAGTGGTATTTGCACTCAAGATCTGGAGACACTATCTCTATGGTGTCAAGTGTGAGGTGTTCACCAATCATTGCATTCTACAACATGTGTTCACTCAGAGGGATTTGAATTTGAGGCAGATAAGGTGGATGGAGTTATTGAAGGACTATGATGTGACTATTCAGTACCATCCGGGTAAGGCTAATGTGGTGGCAGACGCATTGAGCTGGAAAACAGTTAGCATGGGTAGTTTGGCTTGTTTGGGGGTGTCCAAACGACCACTAGTAAGGGAAATTTGGGCTTTGGAGGCCAAGTTCATGCACTTGGGTGTTTCAGAACAGGGTGGGTTGTTTGCCAGCATTAAGGTCAAAGCCACCTTCAAAGAGGAAATAAAGGCCAAACAGTTTCAGGATCCAAAACTAAGTAAGCTTCGAGGTAAAGTAATATCTGGGGAATCCAGGGATGTCACGTTAGACTCTGGTGGAGTACTAAATTTTAGAGAGAGGATTTGTGCTCCTTGGGTTGATGATATAATTCAAAAAATCTTGGTGGAAGCTCATGGTTCGCGGTACTCAATTCATCCGGGTGTGACCAAAATGTACAGGAACTTAAGGCAGCATTACTGGTGGCCCGAAATGAAAAGGGACATAGTTGACTTTATGTCCAAATGTCAGAACTGCCAGCAGGTAAAGTATGAGCATCAGAGACCTGCAGGACTACTCCAGAGAATTCTAATTCCAGAGTGGAAGTGGGAAAGGATAGCCATGGACTTCGCGGTGGGTCTTCCTAAGACATTGGGGAAGTATGACTCATTTTGGGTCATTGTTGATAGGCTGACCAAGTTCGCTCATTTTATTCCGGTCAGGGTAGATAACAATTCGGAGCAATTGGCTAAAATCTACTTGAAGGAGATTGTGAGATTGCATAGGGTTCCACTGTCCATCATTTCAGACAGGGGTACACAATTCACCTCTAAATTTTGGGGCAAGCTACATGAAGAGTTGGGTACACAACTCACTTTTAGCACAGCCTTCCATTCTCCGACTGATGGTCAGTCGGAGAGGACGATCCAGGTATTGGAGGACATGCTGAGAGCATGTGTGATGGACTTCGGGGGTCATTGGGACCAATTTCTACCATTGTGCAAGTTATCATACAACAATAGCTATCACTCCAGTATCGACATGGCACCATTCGAGGCATTGTATGGAAGGAGCTGCAGATCACCGGTTGGGTGGTTTGAGGAAGGTGATGTAAAACCTTTGGGAGTGGAATTGGTAAACGAAGCACAAGAAAAGGTAAAGGGCATTCAGGTTAAATTGCTGGCTGCCCAAAGCAGGCAGAAAGAGTATGAATATCGCAAGGTCCGAGACATGGAATTTCAGGTTGGTGAAAAGGTATTGTTGAAAGTGTCACCAATGAAGGGAGTTATGCGGTTTAGTAAGAAGGGCAAGCTTAGACCTCGGTTCATCGGTCTGTTTGAGGTCCTTGAGATTGTGGGGACAGTGGCTTATAAGTTAGCACTGCCGCCCAGTTTGTCGAACGTCCATTTGTATTCCATGTATCCATGCTTAAGCGATACCATGGGGATGGGGGACTACATCATCAGGTGGAATGATGTACTTTTTGATAAGGATCTTCATTATGAAGAGGAAACAGTATTGATTCTTGCTCGGGATGTTCGGAGGTTGAGGAAAAAGGTGATTGATATGGTAAAGGTTCAGTGGAAGCATCATCTAATTGAGGTTTCCTCATAGCTAACACATAAGGGAGTCCGAGGGACTTTTCGGAATCGAATTCGGGTAAGTAAAACTCCCGGAATCGAGGTTGACATGAAGGAATTATTCTGGGACATCGGGAAAATAAGTGTGTTGTAAAATGGACTAGTTTTGGAGGTTTTACGACTTTTTATCTCGTGTCAACCGCTATAGCGGTTGACACTCTGCCATAGCGACCTCCGCTGTAGTGAAGAAATTACCGCTACAGCGAAAATCAACGTCGGTCAGCCTCCGCCATAGCGGATGACTCCACTACGGCAGTACTGCTATAGCGGAGCGGATTGCTATTGCGGAGCGTGACGGGATTTAATACAGAAACTTTCCCAAAATAGTTCAGTATTTCTTGAAATGTTTTGGTAGAAGAAGGGGGCAATTTTGGGCAATTTCTACCAGTTTTCCACTATTTTTCATCCTAAAGGTAAGGATTCTACTCCTCAAACTTCGTACTACTTTTCCTACACGGTAGAATTGCTAGGAGGGAACTTGGGGAAAGGTTGGAATAACCTAGGGATGGTAGAATCTGGGGAAGAAAGGGGATTCTAGGCATAAAAGTTCTTGGGTATTGTTAAAAGTAAGGTATTATGATCGTATGTTGTTAAATTCTTTATTTTTATCTGTGAAAATGATAGAACTAGGGAAACTAATGGCAGGAATCCCAGGAAAAATGGTAAGATGATCATGGGTGGCCTAGGGGTCTGGGATTTGGTGTAATCCGGGTAATGTGCAGGCCTTGTTTGTTAATTTGAGTACTAGTATATTGTTTTAGACCAAGAACGAGAGAGGAATCCAGAACACGGGAAAGCTTAGGTTGAGTAGAGCTTGGATCATTTTGAAGTAGGTGATGGCTTATGATTCCTGTGAATGTTGTATATTTTGTACTCTTATCTAAGTGTTTGTATGAATTGCATGGCTTAGAGGAATTGTGTAGAATGTCTAAGGGTCCTGTTTTACAGTCTGTGAATTGAACAGTGTGTTGCTTGTTGGTTTACAAGTTGTTTGTTCATTATTTGACTGTGGATTGTTGACATTCGGTTGGCTCGGGTACCATGCCTGGTACGGGTATACTAACGGTTGGCACGAGTATCACTCCTGGTACGGGTATAACAAATGGTTGGCTCGGGTACCTCGCCTGGTATGGAATACTAACGGTTGGCTCGGGTACTACACCTGGTACGAGTTTATTTCACTACATCATTGCATTGATATTATTGCATTGCATTGACTGTTATTGGTTTCGTGATTGGACCGGGTTGTTTAAGTGAATTGTGATATTCGTTGGTGGTCATTGAGTGACCGGGAATCCTGTTATATCTGTTGAGTTGGTCTTGGATTAGGCCGGGTTGTCTGTTTAACACTTAGGTGTTGTTTAGAAGGGATCCCAGGGTGGGTCTGGGCTGGACATAAAGGATGATTTATTGATTCTGTGATTGTTGTTTAGAGTTATAAATGGTGGATTGCATGCGGGAACAAGCTAGGTAGAGACTTGTAGTTTAGGGGAGCCTATTGACTTGTTGCATGTTTTCTGTACTTATACTTGATTTGTTGTACTGATTATACATTGTTTTATTTGGAACTGGCTGATGATCCTACCAGTACATGGTGGTTGTGTACTGATACTGCACTTGCTGGGTTTTTTTGTGAGTACAGGAAATCTTCCGGTGGTTGACGCACGACCTCACCTGTAGGCCTGATTGTTTCAGATATAAAGGGTGAGTTATTCGACCAAGCCGCCTTGGTGTTTATCTTTTGAGTTGTAGCCCAATTGTTTCGGGCTTAGACTATCTCTTTATTATTTTAAGTTTTAGGGTTGCATCCCCGTACTCTAGTATTGGTAGTGTTTGGTACGATAACTTTCAGATTCTAGGGGAATTTCCGCATATTTTATTACAATAAAAGACCTTTTGCATTATTTGAATTGCTAGTTTATTTTCTGTTTGCTGGTTTTAGGCTGTTAGTCTAGGCTAAGGGTTAAACTCTGCTAGTTCACTCATACGGGGGTTGGGTGGGTGCCACTCACGATGGTTTGGGTCATGACATCGTGTTACATCTTGGGGGTAGCCTCAGGGCGTGATAGTAATCTGGAAATGGATTGGGTAAATGTAATAAAGTTTTTCTTGATTTTATGTTAGCTAAGACGATAAGGAATTCGTAGGACTTTTTGTAAGTAAATTCGGGTAAGTAGAACTCCCGATATCAAACTTAACGTAAAGAGGTTAGTCTGGAATACCATGGTTAGAGGGTGCATTGTGAAAAAGGCAAAACTGGGAGCAATCTTGAGTTTCTGACTCACCACACTGGTTATAGCGGGTGGAAGGATGCTATGGGACTGCCGCTATAGCGGGAGTCAAAGGCGATTAATCCAGTTATAGCGGGCAGATTCCTCTATAGCGATGCCGCTATCGCGGGATCGGGTCGCCATAGAGGGGTAAATTGTTGTTTATACAGAACTTCTCCAAAAAACGTTTGATTATTTCTAAACACATTTTGGGGAGGGCTTAAATGATTTGGGGCTATTTTCACTTGTTTTCCACTAGAATTCTTCGTAAATGTAAGTTATTTATCCCTATTAACTAGTTTCTCAAATCTGCGACCTTAAAATAACTAGTATATGGGTCTTAGGGAGGATTTAACTTTACGTAGCTATAATTTCTGGTGCAAAGAGTGTAAAACCTTGGGTTGTAGTCAAAGGTTTATTATTTACACTTGCACGACTATATTTCACTAACGTAATCATGAAATTGGTAGTTTTAAGGTGAATTTATTGTGGGAAAGCCTTAGAATGGGTGGGATGAGCATGAAATTGGCCTTGGGATTCGAGATTAGGCTGTAATATTCGATATTATAGGTCATTTGATTGATTATGTGCTTATATTCCTGTTGTTAGACCACAATCAAGCCAAGGTTGAAAAAAAGGGAAAGCTCAAGTTCAGTAGAGCATTTTAGGCTTGGATTGAGTTAGGTGATGACTTAAATGTAGTTGAAATCTAATTTGTGTTATCTGTGCATGATAACTATTCCTTAATATTGCTTGTACAATGCATGTCCAAGAAAAAGTGAATGACTGTTTGATATCCTAAATGTTAATCACATACAATGCGTTTAAATGAAAGTTTGTTGGTTTTACAAATGTTGTTTCTGTTATCATTGTGGTTATGATTGTATTAATATATGTCATTATTATGGAATGTATGGGGTATTTGGACGTCTACACGAGATTGGTTGATATAAGTTTGACAGACACTTGATGTCTGGGATTTGGTACATGGACAAGAGCTCGTCCCCTGTAGGTCATGGATGACGGGCGACCATAAGACCCTTAGCATGTGTGTACAGGTAATTGGTGAGTGTGATGGTTCCCTGGGTGAAGTGAAGATTATGTGTTTCATTATTATATTGGTTCCTTGAGTGAACCAGGCTTAGGTGTTTTCATTATTATGTTGGTTCCTTGAGTGAACCGAGTTTGTGTGCTTAATTGCTAGAGGTGGTTTCTTGATGTAAGCTGGGATGCATATTAATTTTCATAGTTGTTGTCTTAGGGATCCTTGGGTGATCCGGGTTAATTGCAAGGTGTCACACCCTGATGCTACCCCCTGGATGAAACACAGGATTCGGGACCATGAGTGGTTCCAAGTTAACCCTTGGTCATAGCATAATTTTAGACAAAGCATAAAGTATCATAGCGGAAGCATAAATAGAAAAATAGACAATCAACGTCATAACAGATAAAGGTCTAGAAGTGTCACAATCTGAAGCAAGAAACCCGAACACATGTCTATGTCTGAAAGCCTCTAAAACCATCATAAGGAGTTGCTGGGACAAGGCCCTAGCTAAATCTAAATACTGAAGAAATATTATAAAAAAAAGCTAGACTCAAACTAGTCCTCGAAAGATGAGGACTCACCAACACGTACTGAATGGCCTGCGACCTCTAACCACGAGCCTGAGAATGGGAACCTGAATCTGCATCATAATAGGATGCAACACAAGAAATATATGTCAGTACTATAAAATATACCGAGTATGCGAGTGTATGCAATAATATAGTAAAATATGCTTGAAACATGCTTAAAACTGAGTTCATGCATAATAAGGAAAATGATAAGTAAATAGCATAATTTAAGCACAAGACATAAAATAAAAGTCAAGCTTTTAAATAGAATATCATATAACTTTATAGCTTGAAAACAGTCATATAGGAGTTTTTCTTAACCAACATTAAACCATGATGAGCTACATGGAGTCCAGTGTCATGCACCCACACTGAAAAAGGTTGTCCTAGCCGGCCAAGGTTAGAACCATGAATATAAGGATCCTGTCATAAGCCATGGAGGGCAACCTATGGTGGCAACGTAGTTTTGGATTTGGATTATCTAGAACCCTTAATGATCAGTGCTAAATAATACTCCCAAAACATATCATGAGGCTCAAATACATGTGACATATTTAGATGTCAAAACTTGTTCATAATCATGTTCATAACCCAGATCTTCATACTACTCACAAACCTTGTTTTAGAAAATAATTCATAAGTATTGATGGCACATCAGGTGTCTTGACTTTCATAATAATTCATATCTTAAAACTTGCATGGCACTAGTTCAATTTCATAATCACATGCAATTTTATAAAACATAGGAACTAGGCATGCAATTGCTTGAACTTCATGAAATCATGCTATCAAATACCCCAATTTGCTTAAATCAATCTCTGCATGCAAAATTTGGCTATACTTAGCCTTCAATTCATGAAATAGGAATTCACTTGTAAAAATCCATGCAAAATCATACAATTTAATATTAGATTTTATAGGAGAATCATGAGAAGACAGTTTTTAGAAAAGCTCATAAGAATTGGATAAGAACCCTAATTTGAAAATTCATAAAATCAATATAGAAATTGGGAGTTTTGGGCATAAGGGTGGAAGAATCCCTTATTGAATACCCATATACCTGAATTGAAGTTTTCTTAATCTAGGACTTGAGGGGTGGAGACTTGAAGATGAGATCCTTAGATTGGAGCTTGGAAGATTTGAGTTTCTTTTCCCCTTTTGGAACTTGAATGAGAGAGTGGGAGAAGACTTAGGCTAATTAAGGTTAAAACCCTCCTAGAATAGCCCAAAATGACTTAACTTAAATACCCCTGAAAAATAAGCTTGAAAAACTATTGAAGTAACTCGGCTTCAGGTACCATGGATAGGTCTACAGACCGTAGATTGGAACGACGACCAGTAGAATCACCCGTGGTTCCTGGAACCACTTTTGGGACACGTCCGAAGCTCCATTCCATGAGTCATTCGATGGTCCGTGAAATGAAAGGATGGTTCATCCTCTGACTCATTGTTTTAACTTAGGAAAGTGAGGATCCTCTGATCCTCAAGAACTACGAATGATAGGACAGCCCGTGAAACAAAATGATGGGTCATCAACTGACTCGTGTTTCCAAGACCCTTCATGGAGGGTCCTCTGATGATCAGAACCAAGGATAATAGGACGGGTATGGTTCTAAACCACGGTCCATGAATCCACCCGTGGATTTGAGAGAGAGTTACAGAGGGAGTCAAACCATGGTTAAGACCATGGATCGTGATTCAAAACCTCAGTCCGTGATCCAAACCGTGATCCCTGGAATTGTAGAAAATTTTAGAATTCCAAGTTTAAAAGCTGGTTCAAATTCTGGGGTATTATAATATCTCCCCATTGGGATCATTAATCCTCGAATAAAGACTAATTAAGAGAAACTGGAGAGAAAACAACCAAACCAACCAACAAAACATGAAAATTGAAGAATAAGCATAAAGACTGAGCTTTTAACTTAAAACATGACTGAACTAACTTCGAAAAACATGGATGCATGCTAGGATCGTGAGAAAAGCTGATGGAGTAGAATCAGAGGAGCATACTAAGGAGAAAACTGTTACCTCAAGATGAAATTGGATCAGAAGGAAAGACATGAGGATACTTGGCTTTTATGGCTGCTTCTGCTTCCCAAGTAGCTCCCTCAACTAACTGGTTCCTCCAAAGGACTTTCATCGAAGCAACTTCTTTGTTCCTCAACCTTTGAATCTGACGATCAAGAATATCCATGGGAACTTCTTCATAAGTGAGGTTATCCTTCATACCCACATCCGCTAAAGGCACAATCAAGGTCAGATCGCCAACACACTTCTTCAACAAGGAAACATGATAAATCGGATGAACCACTTCTAACTCGGCTTGCAACTCTAACTCATAAGCCACATCACTAACTCTCCTCAGAATCTTGTAAGGACCTACATATAGAGGACTAAGTTTCCCCTTCTTACCAAACCTCATCACACCCTCCATGGGTGACACTTTCAGAAACACCCAATCATCCACCTCAAACTCCAATTCTCTCCTTCTCACATCTGCATATGATTACTGTTGACTCTAAGTAGTCTTCAACCTCTCCCTAATAAGTTAAACTTTCTCTATAGTATCACGAACCGAATCTGGACCTGTCAAGGCTGATTTACCTACCTCAAACCAAACAATAGGAGATCTACACCTCCACTCATAAAATGCCTCATAAGGAGCCATCTGGATGCTAGAATAAAAACTGTTGTTGTAGGCAAACTCAATAAGAGGTAAATGATCATCCCAATTACCTTTGAAATCAATCACACAATCTCTCAACATATCCTCTAAGGTCTAAATAGTACGCTTAGCCTGGCCATCCATCTACGAGCGAAAAGTTGTGCTAAGTCTCACCTGAGTACCAAGACCCTTCTGGAATGATCTCCAAAACTGAGATGTGAACTGAGTACCCCTATCTGAGATGATAGACAATGGAACCCCATGTGATCAGACTATCTCATGGATGTGGAGTCTAGCATAATCCTCTATTGAATTAGTAGTCTTAACAACTAAGAAGTGGGATGACTTAGTCATCCTGTCGATGATCACCCAAATAGAATCATGTTGTCTGCGAGTACAAGGTAAACCTGTAATGAAGTCCATATTTATTGCTTCCCACTTCCAAGTAGGAAGATCAATATCTTGAGTCATGCCACCCGGTCGCTGATGCTCTACCTTCACTTGTTGACAGTTGGGACACTTAGCCACAAAATTTGTTATGTCCCTATTTATGCCACTCCACCAATAGACTTTTCACAGATCACGGTACATCTTTGTGGCACCAGGATAGATAAAATACCTGGATCTATGAGCATCTGCTAAAATATGCAGTCTCAGCCCATCTACATTAGGAACACACAATCGGCCCTGATATCAAAGTACACCATCTCCCTTTGGAAGAAAACCTCTACCCTCTACTGATGGACTGCATCCTTCAACTGATGCAAAATATGATCACTGTCTTGTTTCTCCTTCACCTCAACTACCAAAGATGATTCGGACCCATTCTGAACAATAACACCACCATCCGATGAATCGATAAGGCGAACTCCCAATCGAGCAAGTCTATGAACATCCTTAGACAATTCCCTCTTTTCGTTCTCAACCGAGGACACACTCTTCATAGACAACCTACTAAGCACATCAGCCACTATATTGGCCTTACCGGATGGTAAATCACACTCATATAATAATCCTTAAGGAGCTCAAGCCATCTCCTCTAACGAAGATTCAATTCCTTCTGAGTGAATACGTAGTGGAGTCTCTTATGATCGGTAAACACATCCACATGAACACCATCGAAGTAGTGCCTCTAAATCTTCAAAGCAAAAACCACGGCTGCCAACTTAAGATCAAGAGTAAGGTAGTTCTTCTCATGAATCTTAAGCTGTCTAGAAGAATAAGCAATCACCTTACCATGCTGCATCAAAACACAACCCAAACCAACTCTAGAAGTATCATAATACACAACAAAGCCATCTAAGCCCTCGGGTAGAGCCAAAACTGGGACAGTGGTCAACCTAGTCTTCAACTCCTGAAAGTTCTTCTCACATTCGTCAGATCACTGAAACTTAACTTTCTTCTGAGTCAATTTGGTCAATGGGGCAGCTATAAATGAAAACCCTTCCACAAACCTCCTGTAGTAACCAGTCAAACCCAAAAAGCTCCTAATATCTGAGGGGGAAGTGGGTCTAGGCCAGTTCTTCACTGCCTCTATCTTTTGTGAATCAACTCGAATGCCTTTCTTAGTCACAACATAACCCAGAAAAGTGACAGACTGCATCCAGAATTCACACTTACTGAACTTAGCAAATATCTATTGATCCTTGAGAGTTTACAACACAACTCTTAAATGGTATGCACGCTCCCTCTCACTCCGAGAGTAGATAAGAATATCACCAATGAAAATAATCACAAGCATATCCAAATACTATTTGAACACCCTATTTATCAAGTCCATAAAGGCTGCAAGAGCATTTGTTAATCCAAAGGACATAACCACAAATTCATAATGACCATACCAAGTTTTGAAGGCTATCTTTGGAATGTCACACTCTCTAACTCTGAGATGATGATAACCGGATCTGAGATCGATCTTGGAGAAGTAGCTAGCAATTTGAAGTTGATCAAACAAGTCATTAATCCTAGGAATGGGATACTTATTTTTGATTGTTACCTTGTTCAACTGACGGTAGTCAACATATATTCTGAGAGAACCATCTTTCTTACGCACAAACAGGATGGGATCACCCCATGGAGAGATGATGGGCATGATAAAACCCTTATCAAGAAGATCCTTCAACTATTCTTTCAATTCCTTAAGCTCCACTGGAGCCATTCTGTAAGGAGGAATATATATAGGTGATGTGCCGCTAATTTACGTCACTTTCGACTCCTTTAAACTAAGAACAATCGTACGTTTTCAAGCAACCGTTGTCGTTTTTGATGTTTTTATGTTGTATTTTCAGGAAATGGAGACAAACGTGGAAACGGAAGGAAATACGTGAAAAAGAGCGTTCTGGATAAGAGTGACGGCCTGAGTGACGGCCCGTCACACATGTGACGGTCCGTCACAGTGACCGTCACACCAAGGCAGCTGAGGCAGCATCACTGGTTAGCAGTGACGGTCCAGGCGATGGTCCGTCACTGGCTTAACAGTCCGTCAGCCTGGCCGTCAAGTTAAGGCAGACGCGCGACGCAGAATCCGGACGTTTTTGGGATTGGTTTCCTAGACTCCTATAAATACCCTATGTTAGGTTGATTTTACACATCACCTTTTCAATTAGTTTTTACACATTTTTTTACAATAGTTTTAGGAGTTTGAGCGAGACTTTGAGCGCAAGCAACACGGTTTCTTGATCTTGCAAGCGTTTTCTTGATTCGTTCTTGAGTTCTTGGTTTCTTGTTCTTGGATTAACTGAGGATTGTTTTCAATACATTGTAAGGATCTTTTCTCTTTATTATGATTATGACTTTCTTCTCTTATTCTTCAAGCATGATTAACTAAAACTCTCACAACTAAGGTTGTGGGAGCCATGGCAAACGTAGCAATATAGATTCCGGGTAGCGTCGGGTTAAATATATATGTTGTCACGTTGTTAATCATACATTCTTTCACGTTTTCTAGTGTTTGCAAACATTAGAACTTGCCTAGGTTTAAATTTGCTTGAGTAAAGAGATTAAAACCGGGAAACTTGATTAACAACGAGGATTCGAGACTACTAACTCTCGTCTTATGATTAATGCCGTAACTGGATTAATCTACTTGATGTTTAGGATTGAAAGCTAAAAAGCACATCTTTTCGAGGTCGAGAGAATAGAAAAGGAAATTTCTTTATTTGGTCGAGAGACGTTTAGACGATACCATAAATTCAATCACATCGTGACACACATGTAGAAAGAACCCGGCTAAGCTTAGAATCGACATTGTTACCAACGCCATGGTAAACACTTCCCTAGTTCATTCTCCTATCTTGATTAAAACCCACACATTTATTACTTGTTTTGTTTAAGATTTGTTCACACAAACCCCCTCTTTTTTACCGGAAACTATTGACCAATAGTCATCTATTCACTAAAGACTTGAATTTGCACCGTATTCTCTGTGGGATTCGATCCCAACCTAGTTGGGTTCTATATTTGACTACGACCGTTTACGCTTCGTTAATTTGAGGTGTAGTTTGGGCGTTACCAAAAAGTGGCGCCGTTGTCGGGGAATACGGTTGTTAATTAAGTCTGGTGTGTTTATTTGACTCTTAGTCATACTTTCCTGCTTTTACTTTTATTTGTTGTTTTTGTTTATTATAGGGTATATAGTTGTGCATACGGTTGTTTATTAAGTCGGGGGTGTCTTGATGAAGTCTGAGTAATCAAGACACCTGCGTCGTGCCGCGACGTTAAATCAGGCGCTGTATGGGAGGCAACCCATAAATTGTTGTTGTATTATAGTCTAATTAATTCATGGGGAAACATGTGAGTCACCACCGAGGGTTTTTATTGTCGTGTTTCTTTTCCCTCCGGTGTGCTATCTAGTAGAACCGGCATGTTTAGGTTGTTATTTTAAATTTTTTAGTGTCTATAGTGATGAGCATGGCGTTTTTGTTAACTAAAACGAGGCCCCTTTAAAAAAAATTTTCTGGTTTTGTACTTATGTTGAAACGATTGACTGTCTGGATCCTTGTATGTCATTGTGTGATTATGAGTAGAATGAGTATGCTTAAGCCGAGCGGTTGTTTGATAGTTGGTAGCGATATAGTTTCTTGGTGCCAAGAGCGTGTGAGATGATTGTCATAAATTCTTACTCTGTGCATGCATCTAGACTTGCCCGGTCTATTTTGTTAAGTTTCGAAGCTTGGTTGCTTAGGAAAGGATCACAGGCCCTTTTTGCGTGCAGTCCACTTAACCTAAAAGACCGTCCAAATATAAATAATCCCTTGATCCCTGTTTGAGCCATAATTGACCTTATTCTTTCAATAACCTGTCACCATTCCCATTTAACTTTGAATCCCTATTTTGGCCCTGGTCCTTCCTTGGACATCGTGCACCTCAACGCAGGCAATTAGCCTAAGTTGAGGGTGGATACTATAGAGGTAAACCCTGTTTTGGCCCTGGTCCTTCCATGGACATTGTGCACCTCAACGCAGGCAATCAGCCCAAGTTGGGGTGGCTACTACAGAGGTGAATGATAAGAAAAAGAGGATGAAGAAGATTGGTTGGGAATAGAATGAAAATTCGGGTGTGTGCCTAAGAAAAGAAAAAAATAAAAAGAGATGAAAAAGAT